>APFE031125909.1:140407-207293 GCA_000404065.3 Pinus taeda | reverse complement strand
CTGGCTGATCCAGATACTCCAACTCCCGTGATCTCTTAAAGGCCCTGTCCTCCTCGAACTTCACATCCCGTCTGACAACAACTCTCCTCTGTGCAGGAATGTAAATCCGAAAGGCCTTTGAGGTCTCACTGAACCACAAAGATACCCTTCTCTGTGGTGGGCTCTAGTTTGGTCCTCTTCTCCTTGGGTATGTAGGAGTATGTAATGCACCCAAAGATATGAAGATGACCAATATCAGGCTTTTTCCCAGAAAAAGCCTCCTCTGGAGTCATGTGCCCCAAGGCACGATGCAGACTCCTTTTCTCCAAATAAATAGTTGTGTTGCAGGCCTCTGCCCACCAAAACAATGGCAACCCTTGATCATGTAACATGGCTTTGGCAGCCCCTACGATGGATCTGTTCCTCCTCTCTGCAACCCCGTTCTGCTAGGGGTTGTAAGGAACAGTGAACTCCCTCCTAATGCCTGCCTCCGCACAATAGTCAACAAACTCTTAAAGGGTGTACTCTCCCCTATTGTCTGACGTCAGGGACTTGATCTTTCGACCTCTCTGTGTCTCCACAAGATCTCTAAACTCCTGAAACCGCTTGAAGACCTCACTCTTGGTTTTCAGGGAATAAATCCAGGTCCTCTTGGAGTGATCATCAATGAATAAAACATGTACTCATATCCACTCAAGGAAACATGAGACATCCGACCGCTCACATCAGAATGAATCAAATCAAGTATCCCAGTCGCTCTGCTATCACTGCTGGGAAAAGGGGATTTGGCAAACTTGCCCATCACACATCCTCTGCAAGTATCAAAGTGATCAGTACTGAAATCTGGCACACCTGTAGTGATCTCCTGCGGTGCCAAATCTCACATAGCTCAGAACTGCTAGCTCTGCTGTCAGTACTACTGCTCAATGCCAGAAGGGACTGAAATGCAAACTTGTACACCTTTGCATGGCGTACACCTATCACTCTAGATGAATCAGCTAGAGTGCCCTTGGGATACATCAACACCTGTCCTCCCCTGAACAGTGCCTCATACCCTCTGTCCTCCAAAGCTGAGACGAATATGAGATTCTTCCTCATCCCTGGCACATAAAGAACATCTGTCACCTTCAATGGAGGTTTGGACTCCCTCTGAAAAGTCAGTGTCCCCACCTCGACTGCTCTAACAACTCTGTCATCACCGAGTACTACCTCTATATCAGTGCCACTCTCTGAAAGCTCTGAGAAGTACTCACGGACTCCTGTCATGTGACGTGAAGCCCCACTATCCACATACTAGATACCTGAAGATGCTCGGCTAATCGAGGGAAAAGCATGCTCCCTCTGAACCTGTGTGGCATGTGATCCTGCACTAGAGGACTCATACGCAGTGAACCCAAATTCCTGGTCAAAACGAACTGCAAAGTCCTCAATCTCTGCTGAAGCTGCCACGCTGGTTCTTCCCCTTCTTCTTCTTCTTCTCCGGACACACAACTGCACAGTGTCCCATCTTTGGACAATTCCAACACTTCACCTTGGAATAGTCCTTTTGTGTGTTACCCTGTTTACCTTTACCTTTGCCTTTGCCCCCACCATTGCTTGTGGAAGCCTGCTTCTTCCCTTTGCCTTTCTTGCCTCCTGCCGACAGTGCTACATCCTCATCCTGCTCAACTGGCTTCGCTGCCCCAAGCTGACTTTTCCTGATCTCTGTCTGAATGCGATCATCCCAAAATCTCTCCCATGTGGGAAGGGTCTCACGTGCACAAACCCCATCAACAAAGTTCATCCATGAATGGGGGAGGCCATTCTCTGCAATCCACACCAACTCAGTGGGTGGAATGACCTCTCCAACTGCTGCCAACTCATCTCTCACATTAGTAATCTTTGTGACATATCCAACTACACTATCATTACCCATCTTAATAGTCTTTAGCTTCTCCTTCAGGACCATTTTCCGGTTCTCATTGGTACTCTGGTATAGATTGGACAATGCTGTCCACATCTCATGGGCATTTCTCTTTCCTCTCACATGAGGAATGCAATGGTGTTTGACTCCGTCTAGAATCAATCTCTTACCCTTGTTGTTCTTTTTATTATATTCAGCCAACTGAGTAGCATCAGTAGGCACAACAACAGGGTTTTGTGTGGTATGCACCATGATGTCCCAGACTTCTGCCTCCTCAAAGAGATTCTGCATTCTCTCCTTCCAAACGCTGTAATTTGTATGCCCATCCAGCCTATCCTCCACCCTCAATCCCAATGACATCCTGCTGTCCTAAAATTGACAAATAGCACTGTTGTAGTAAAGATAAAACTGCTATTTGTGAAAAATCAGCTTGCTGGAATTTTCTGAGTGAAAAATCAGCAGGCTGTAATTTTCCTCCTTGCTGTCCCAAACTGCACTTCAGCACTCAAGCTCTGATACCATGCAAAAATTTCTAATTTCCCACCCTGGTTTTCAGTTTCACCTTATTTCTCTCATATAGTTAAATGCCTATTCCCATATCCATACATTCAACACTGGAAAAAATAAATTTTACTGAAAACACAAATTCTGAAAATTTTACAGGATGCTGGAAAATGCAAAAATAAAAATCAGCAGGTACAAACAATGATTTAACACATTTGAACACAGTGATTTTTGGTCAATGCGACCCTGGAAAAACCCCCTACAACTCTTGGGAAAAACCAGTTCGAGAGCTCTTTCTTATTTATGAAAAATGCTTTTTTACAGTGAGAAATATTCAGCAAAAATCAGCGAGCAAATTTTACAACTTATCTCGATTTTCGTGCCACACAACCAACAAGAAAACTGCTATACGGCTACTGTACAGACTGCTGTATGGACCTTGATTTCTGTGCAGAAAATCAGCTGTACGGCCCTCGATTTCTGTGTAGAAAATCTGCCGTACAGCCCTCGATTTCTGTGCAGAAAATTTGCTGTACGGTCCTCGACTTTTGTGCAAAAAATTTGCTGTACAGTCCTCGATTTTTGTGCAAGAAATCTCTTGTACGGTCCTGCTCCAAACTGTTGTAAACGACTTTGGAATGTGTGCCAAGCTGCTGCCTCCTTCTTCTCCTGCTCAGAAATCTCCCTTGCTCTCTTGCTCTCTCTCTCAATCTGTTCATGAAAGAATGAATGACCTTTTCCTCCTTTAATCTAACCCTAAGTGACTTTTGGGTGATCCCTAAATCTAATGGCTGAAATAGATTGAGATCAAGGGCTGAGATTAAATCTCATTTAAAACCTCACTTTCATTTTTTATTCACCCACTTTTTTTTTTTTTTTGTAAGCTTCAGTAGGACCTTCTCATTTTCGAGTTTTTACATGTCCGTTATTCACCCCATTTCCAGGGAGGGTGGCACAAGAATCGAACCCAAGATCTCCGGTTCGATGAGACTTCATTTCCATGGCCATTGCCACTTGAGCTACCCCATGCGGACTTAATTCACCCCACTTTAATAAAGACCCACTTAGTCATTTATTTCCAAAGTCACTTTTCCTTTCTAATTTTACATTGACTTTATTAAAGTCACTTTAAAATTAGACTTTAGTAACTTTATCACTTAAAGTCACTTTTAAATTAGATTTGACTTTATAAAAATTATAAAGTCAATTTAGGAGAAAAATTAAATTCTTTTTGGACACTTTTCCCTAGGCCAAAGATCAAAGCTTTAGGGAACCACCTATCCTCCAGTACCAAATTTCAACACTCTTTCAGTCCATTGCGCTACCTGCCCAATCTAAATCTGTGTAGCCAATGAGGTGCACTCCATCTCCTCGCACATAATCTAGCCCAAAATCCACTGTACCTTACAATTATCTCAACACATGTTTTGCTGCAATCCATTGCACTCTCCCAGGCTCCACTTGATACTGATTGAGAGTGTTAACAACAAATCACAAGTATGCTTAGTGTTGACCAAATACATCAAGGAACCAATGAGCTGACGATACAAAGTAGGATTCATCAAATCTCCCTTAGAAGTGCTTAGCTTTTGGAAGTTGGTGACCATGGGTGTAGCCATAGGGCTGCAACCCTCCATCTTGAATCTCCTCAGAATATCAACTGTATACTTGTCCTGTCCTTGAAAGATATGCACATCCTCATGCCACACCTGCATCCCAAGAAAATAATGCATCAACTCGATGTCCTTCATCTCATCCTTAAAGCAAGAGCCTGCTTACAAGGAACTATCAGTCTCTCCTCCCCTGTCGTGAATAAATCATCTACATACAAGACAAGAGTGAGAGGCTCCCCACCAATACATATATAATACATGTTTGAATAACCTCACTCTTCTCAAAACCAATTCAATGCAAGTATGAATCAATCCATGAGTGCCAAGCTCTCGGAGCTTGCTTTAGTCCATACAAGGCTTTCTTCAACCTGCACACATGAGACTCTCTCCCATGAATCTTGAATCCCTTTGGATACTCAATGTACAATTCCTCCTGTAGAAACTCATTCAGAAATGCGGTCTCCGCATCCATCTGGTGTATGATTCAATCCATCTCTGTTGCAATGGAGATCACTGCTTTGATCGAAGTGTACCGGGAAACAGGTACAATTGTCTCCTCATAGTCCACTCCCTCCACCTATGAGAATCCTCTGGCCACAAATCCTTCCTTGTATTTCTCTATGTTTCCATCTGCAACATACTTGATCTTATATAACCACTCAGAACTCATAAATGACTTCCCATCCGATCTTGGGACCACCTCCCAAATGTCGTTCTTCATGATGGAAGCATACTCTTCCACCATGGCATCTCTCCAAACCTGTTGATCTACTACCTCCTTATATGAAGAAGGCTCCACCTCTCGGATGTTGCTCACCATAGCCAAATAACTACATAACCTCTCTGGTGGTTCACTCTCCCTAACAATGCTCTTGGGACTCCCTACCAATTTCTTAGCTTCTTTCAAGAGATTTTGCTGTTTCTTGAATTTGTTCCTAAGTGGAGTGGCATAATCGTGCTCGTCCTCCTTATTTATCAAACGTGTAGTCAAAGACTGTACACTTGAAGACGCTTCACAAGTGCTCTGAGACGCTGAACTAGGCATACTAGTACCCTGTGAATTGACAATCTGGGATCTAGTGACAACTAAAACTAGTGCCAGATGAACTTGTACCTCCTGAACTCTATGGCCCTATGGTTTGAGGAACCTGTGCCTAAGGGCCTTGCTACTCTCCCTCCAAAGATCTCTAAAGGGGTCTCTCCTCAAATTTCACATCCCTCAAACAACGTTCCTTAAGGGATGTATATATGATAAGCGTTCAAAGTCTCACTATACCCAATAAGGATACCTTTTTCTGCAGTGGGTTCTAGCTTCTTCGTCTTCTCTGAAGGGACATGTGACCAGGGCATGCACCCAAATAGCCTAAAGTGCCCAACCTCAGGTTTCTTTCTAGAGAAAGCCTCCTTAAGAGTTTTCGTTCCCAATGCACGATGAGGACTCCTATTTTGAACATATATCGCAGTGCCACAATCCTCGGCCCAAAGAAAGAATGGTAAACTCTGATAATATAAAACATAGCCCTAACTGCTCCCAAATGACTCTTTTTTTCCTCCCAACAGCCCCATTATGCTTCGAGTTGTAAGGAACTGTCAACTATCTCTTAATGCCTTCCTTTATTAGACCTCAACTCCCAAATCTTCCTTCTTGTCTAGTTCTCCACAAGAGCTTTGAACTCTTAGAATTGCTTGAAGACCTCTCCCTTGTCTTCATGAAGTAGATCTAGGCATTCCTGGAGAAGTCGTGTGGATATTGTGAAAATTCTATCACTGTAGCAACTGATTTATTTTTCCTACTTATTCCATCATAAGTTATTTATGAAATTACTTCAATAAACATTAAATAAATACTGCTGCAGATATCACACCGTAATACATAAACAAACGTATGCACAAGCATTAACACATTGACACAGATATTTTGGACAACAGTCCTCGGAAAAACCCAATGTGGGAAAACTGGTGCAGCAAGGGAGGATTTTATTATTCAACAATTCTTCAGTACAACAAGGTGCCAAACTGGCTTACCCACAGAGAGAAATAATTCTCCAGCACTTCTTCCAATCCCAGCGTCGGCCCGGCTGACCTTAGTGTGGTTCTCAAATCCTTTGTGTTAGCCCCTGCTTGATTGTGTCAACCCTGGGCCTCTCTGCGTCACCCACGCAGGCCTAGCTAGTGACTGCACAATCTTCTGTTGCCTCTGCATCTGCCTAAAAAGCCCTACGTTTGCCTCTCCTACCTCAGTGTTGATCTCTAGTGGCTGATCCCGCCTCTCTGCTCCGTACTTGCTGGCGCCTGACTGCTCACTAGACCATTGGTTCAATTTATCAACTAACCCCGCTCCAGAAATTGAACCGACTGGTCTCCCTCAGTGTGTTCTCCAAGTGACCCTCAAGCCTCCTCTTATACTTTTGTCGTTGACACATCAACGACCGAGATTAAGTCCTTAATCAACGACTAAGATTAGATCTGGCTTGATCCATGACTTTTGGACCATTCTAACACAATTTTATATTAATTGACATTAATATTTTATTTTTCTAAGTTTAGACTTATTAGGGACTCCATTTAAAAATATTAATTATTTTAATATCCCCCAAACTGTTTAGAATCTGCCCAAACCATTTTTGGGTATTGGAGATCTCGTGCTTTAGCCTCTCTACCAATTTTCGTGGCTAGAGCACATCCGATGCTACCCCAAATCAACACTCCCTCTTAGTGAGGATTGTGCTCTAGTAATACTCCTCATTGAGTATCACCCTGATCATCCGACATCGGTCCCTATGCTGATGCTAAGCCTTCCTGCCCAACATCCTCTGCATTGCTGCATCCTGTACTGCTGCCCATGGCTCTGCTACTGCCACTGTTGCATCTGTACGACAACTCCCTCTGCATCCGTGCGGTTGCTGGTCCTTTCTCCCAACACTGCATCCGCACTGCAACTCCCTCTGCATCCTTGCTGTTATCACTCCCATTTTTGTTACTGAAACGGGTTCTTTACCATCCCCATCTTTTCCTTGAAGTAGTCAAACTTTGTCCTTCCAAGGGCCTTGGTGAGGATGTTCGCCACCTGTACTCCTGTAGGAGTGTAGCTCAACTGTACAGCTCGTTGGAAACAGTCCTTGACAAAGTGACGCCGGATATCAATATGCTTCGACCTATCATGAAACACTGGATTCTTAGAGAGCTTGATGCAACTATGGTTATCGCACATGATCCTGGTTGCCTCCATATTCCTTCTAAATAGGTTTACAAGCAGTTTTCTAAGCCATATGGCCTCACACGAAGTTGTGCTTACCGCCATATATTCTGCCTCAGATGAGCTTAGAGCCATGGCCTTCTGTTTCCTTTGAATAGAAAAACCACTATGTCCATTTGGTTGGTGGTAATCCAAAACCTCCGGATTACTGCACCAAGAGGTCATCCCTGATCCAATGTTGAAACAGTACCCAAAGGTACTTTTCCGATCCACTGAACTTCCTGCCCAATCTGCATCAGTAAATCTACTCAATCTGGTATCCTTACTCTTGGTGTACAAGAGTCCATAATCGGTTGTTCCCTGTAAATACCTGAGAACATGTTTGGTTGCTACTTAGTGTGCCCTCTTCGGTTCCACCATGAACTGACTGAGGGTGTTGACTCCGTAGAAAATGTCTAGCTTGGTATTGACCAAATACATTAGGGACCCTATGAGCTGCCTGTATAGGGTGGGATTGACATCCTTGTCTTCTGATGCATCAATCTTCTTCCAGTTGGTGATCATTGGCGTAGCCATAGGTCTACAGTCCTCCATTCCGAATCTTTTCAGGATTTTTGTAGCATACCTCCCTTGCCCAAGGAAGATTTCTACCTTCTGCTGCCAAACTTGCAACCCTAGGATGTAGTGCATTCGTCCCAAATCCTTCATATTGAATTCCATGGCTAGATTCTTCTTGCAGTCCCCAATGAGTCTGGATGATCTCATCTGAAAGAGATCATCCACATATAATACTAAGATTAGTAGCTTGTTCTCTACAACTATATAGTAGAGATTCAGATCCGCGTCACTCTTGACAAACCCCATCTTCTGCAAGTAGCCATCTATTCGACCATACCATGCTCCGGTGCCTGTTTCAGCCCATAAAGGCTTTCTTCAATTTGCATACATGAGACTTTTTTTCATGAGTTTCGAAGCCCTCTGGTTGTTCAATGTATACCTCCTCTTCTATTATCCCATTCAAAAATGCCGTTTTGACATCCATCTGATGGATCTCCCATCCCATCGTGGCTTCAAGAGATATCACGGTCCTAATAGATGTATACCTGGCTACCGGGGTGGAGGTATCCTCATAGTCAATCCCTTTTTTTTTGAGCATACCCCTTAGCCACAAACATGGCCTTGTATTTCTCAACACTGCCGTTTGCAGCATATTTGATCTTGTAGATCCATCTTGAACCTACCACTGATTTGTCTTGAAGCCTTGGCACCACCTCCCAGACATCGTTTACCATTATGGAGTTGTATTCCTCTACCATCGCATCTAGCCAAACTTGATGTTGAGCTGCCTATTTGAAATCGGCAGGCTCTCCATCCTGAGCTACTAATGCCTCATATCTATTTGGCTGTTTTCGCTCCCTCTTATTGTTTCTTGGCGCATCGATGAGGTCCTCTGCATCTCACGGAGTCTGACGAAGTTCCCTACTAGTTCTTCCTTTGCCAGCAGGTGCTTTTGTTCACTCCTCCTCATCCTGAGAGTCTTCCTGTCCCGAGGAAGAATTCTTTACTTCTGTTGGTTGAAGAGGCTTAACCAATGGCTCTTCTTTCGATTGCTCCTCGAAAGGCATCTCGCGAGATCTTTTGAAAACCTTGTCCTCCATGAACTTTACATCTCGTCGTACTAATACCTTCCTGCTATGTGGAAGATAGATTATGTATGCCTTAGCGTTCTCGCTATATCCTACTAGATATCCCTTTCCGCAGTCTGATCCAACTTCTTCCTTTTTTCTTCGGGTATGCAATAATATGCTAAACTCCAAAATATCCTAAAATGACTGACTTCAGGTGTCTTCCTTGTGAAGACTTTCTCTGGAGTAATCTTGCCCACTGCCTGATGAGGAAACCTGTTCTGAACATAGACTAGTGTGTTGCATGCTTTTGCCCACAGAAATTTTGGCATATCCTGATCATACATCATGGCCCTAGCTGCTTCTACAATAGTCCTGTTCTTTCTTTCTGCTATCCCATTCTGCTCCGGATTATATGGAGCTGTCCACTCTCTTCTGATGCCCTCCTTAGCGCAAAAATTAATGAAGTCCTTATCGACATATTCTCCACCATTATGTGAGCGCAAAACTTTTATTTTCTTCCCAGTCAGATTCTCCACTAGAGCCTTGAACTCCTTGAATCGAAAAAAAACCTCATCCTTGGTTTTCAGAAAATTGCACATGACCTTAATTGCACTTGATAACACTTGCACATGACCCAAAGTTCACATGACCCTTCGGGCCATCGACCTTGATCATCGACCTTCGGCCTTCGACCTTGATCCTTGACCTTTGGTCTTCAATCATCGGTCTTCCATTTTGTTCTTGACGTCTTTTTTTTGGACATTTTCATTCGTCCTTCGGCCTTGATCCTTGAGCCCATTTGGGCTTGTTGAGCCTTCAGCCTTCCTTTTGGGCCTCCCTTGGGGCCCCCCTTTATTTTCATTTGAAAACGATTTCGAGTTCACGAGGTGGTATGTACTTTTGATCATCAATGAAGGGAAGGAAATACTCGGCACCACTGAAAGCTTTGACAGACATAGGTCCGCAAGTATCAGAGTGTATCAATCCTAGTACACTCATGGCCCTATGTTTGCTCCTAAGAAATGTTGCCTTGGCATACTTTCCTAGAGCACATCCCCTGCATACATCATCTTGTTCCGTACTCAGATCCGGAACTCCTATTACAGTGTTCCTGAGAATTCTTAGAGCTCCATGGTGCAAGTGACCCATTCTTCTATGCCATAGTTCGTTCAAGTCCTTGTCTCCATGACTGCCTATTAGTGCCATTGGTGATTCTAGTTGTAATCTATACAACCGATTACTTTTAATCCCGATCTGCACTTTCTTTTTCCAGCTCGAGTGTTTGACGTATACTTTCTCCTTGATGAAGTAGACGTCATAGCCCTTGCCTTGTAGTTGCGACACGGAAAGTAAGTTCATCCCCAATCCTAGTACATGCAACACATATGTAGCACGGAACCATTCCTCGATTTTGTTTGAAAAACTATGGTACCCTTCCTTACTAGAGTACACTTTGCCTTGTTCCCCATGGTGATCTGAAAGTTCATCTTCTCTTCTCGATATTCTGAGAAACACTCCCTGATTCCCGTCATATGCCACGAAGCTCCACTGTCTATATACCATACTTCTGATGATGCAACACTAGTCATACACGCCACTTCTTCTTCCAGTCTGGAAGCCAACATAGAGAAATCAAAATCTCTCTCTTGTGCAATCTTCTGAAAATCTGTCTGAGTCCCCTGACATGAATGCCTCTGCATCGTGGTCTCGACCCATAACTGATTTTCCCTTTCTGTCTCTGATTATTTGCTCTGATACCATTTGAAAATTCTATCACTGGAGCAACTGCTTTATTTTTCCTACTTATTCCATCATAAGTTATTTATGAAATTACTTCAATAAACATTAAAATAAATACTGCTGCAGATATCACACCATAATACAGAAACAAACATATGCACAAGCATTAACACATTGACACAGATATTTTGGACAACAGTCCTCGGAAAAACCCAATGTGGGAAAACTGGTGCAGCAAGGGAGGATTTTATTATTCAACAATTCTTCAGTACAACAAGGTGCCAAACTGGCTTACCCACAGAGAGAAATAATTCTCCAGCACTTCTTCCAATCCCAGCGTCGGCCCGGCTGACCTTAGTGTGGTTCTCAAATCCTTTGTGTTAGCCCCTGCTTGATTGTGTCAACCCTGGGCCTCTCTGCGTCACCCACGCAGGCCTAGCTAGTGACTGCACAATCTTCTGTTGCCTCTGCATCTGCCTAAAAAGCCCTACGTGGGAAAACCAGTGCAGCAAGGGAGGATTTTATTATTCAGCAATTCTTCAGTACAACAAGGTGCCAAACTGGCTTACCCACAGAGAGAAAGAATTCTCCAACACTTCTCCTAATCCCAGCGTTAGCTCGACTGACCTCTGCGTGGCTCTCAAACCCTCTGCGTCAGCCCTTGCTTGATTGCGTCAGCCTTGGGCCTCTCTGTGTCACCCACGCAGGCCCAGCGAGTGACTGCGCAATCTTCTGCTGCCTCTGCGTCTGCCTCTCCTACCTCAGCGCTGATCTCCAGTGGCTGATCCCGCCTCTCTGCTTCGTACTTGCTGCCTCTTGATTACTCACCAGATCACTGGTTCAATTTCTCAGCTAACCCCTCTCCAGAAATTGAATTGACTGGTCTCCCTCAGTGTGTTCTCCAAGTGACCCTCAAGCCTCCTCTTATACTTTTCTCGTTGACACATCAATAATTGAGATTAAGTCCCTAATCAATGGCTAAGATTAGATCTTACTTGATCCATGACTTTTGGATCATTCTAACACAGTTTTATATTAATTCACATTAATATTTTATTTTCCCTAAGTTTAGACTTAGGGACTCCATTAAAAATATTAATTATTTTAATATCTCCCAAACTGTTTAGAATCTGCCCAAACCATTTTTGGGTACTGAAGATCTCATGTGCTTTAGTCTCTCCACCAATTTTCGTCGCTAGAGCACATCCGATGCTACCCCAAATGAACACTCCCTTTTAGCGAGGACTGTGCTCTAGTAATACTCCTCACTGAGTATCACCCTAATCATCTAGCATCGGTCCCTGTGTTGATGCTAAGCCTCCTTGCCCAACATCCTCTGCATTGTTGCATCTTGTACTGTTGCGCATGGCTTTGCTACTGCCACTGCTACATCTGTACAACAACTCCCTTTGCATCCGTGTTGCTGCTGGTCCATTCTTCCAACACTGCATCTGCACTGCAACTCCCTCTGCATCCTTGCTGTTATCACTCCCAATTTCTATCACTGAAACGGGTTCTTTACCATCCCCATCTTTTCCTTGAAGTAGTCAAACTTTGTCTTTCCAAGGGCCTTGGTGAGGATGTCCGCAACCTATTCTCCTGTAGGAGTGTAGCTCAAATGTACAGTTCCTCGTTGGACACAATCCCTGACAAAGTGACACCGGATATCAATATGCTTCGACTTATCATGAAACACTGGATTCTCAGAGAGCTTGATGCAATTCTGATTATCACACATGATCCTGGTTGCCTCCATATTCCTTCTGAATAGGTTTACAAGCAGTTTTTTAAGCCATATGGCCTCACACGATGTTGTGCTTGTCGCCATATATTTTGCCTCAGATGAGCTCAGAGCCACAGACTTCTATTTCCTATTGCACTAGGAGGTCATTTCTGATTGAATGTTGAAACAGTACCCAAAGGTACTTTTCCGATCCACTGAACTTCCTGCCCAATCTGCATCAGTAAATCCACTCAATCTGATATCCTTACTCCTGGTGTACAAGAGTCCATAATCCAATGTTCCCTTTAAATACTTGAGAACATGTTTGGTTGCTGCTCAGTGCGCTCTCATCGGTTCCACCATGAATTGGCTGAGGGTGTTGACAAGGTAGCAAATGTCTGGCCTGGTATTGACCAAATACATTAGGGACCCTATGAGCTGCCTATATAGGGTGGGATCAACATCCTTGTCTTCTGATGCATCAATCTTCTTCTAGTTGGTGATCATTGGTGTAGCCATAGGTCTACAATTCTCCATCCCGATTTTTTTCAGGATTTCTGTAGCATACCTCCCTTGCCCAAGGAAAATTTCTCCCTTCTGCTGCCAAACTTCCAACCCTAGAAAGTAGTGCATTTGTCCCAATTCCTTCATATCGAATTTTGTGGCTAGATTCTCCTTGCAGTTCCCAATGAGTCTGGATGATCCTGTCAGAGAGAGATCATCCACATACAATACTAAGATTAGCGGCTCGTTCTCTACAACCAGATAGCTCACATCCTCCTATGCCATAGCTCACATATATCTCTACTATTGCTGTTGCTGTGAATCAAGGCATGATTGGGCTGAAACAGGAGCCGGTATAGCTTCCCTTGTTTGATCCCAATCACTTTGGCCAAAGTGATGTAGAACCCCTTAGGGTAGGTGAGTACCTGTCCATGTTTGAACAACACCTAAAATCCCCTATCCTCTATCGTGGAAATTGATATCACGTTCTTCTTCAAATCAAGTACATACATAACATCCCTCACACTCATAGGCGATTGAGACTTCCTCTCAAAAGAAACAGTCCTGTGCCCAACTGTCCTGACCGTGGTTTCATCTCCAAGTACCACTTGACGAACAACTCCATCTTCTCTGAGATAAGTAAATTGCTTTTTGACACCAAACATATGGCATGGGGCTCCACTTCAATATACCAAGCATCTGAGGAATTTACACTGGAAGCAAGACAAGTAATCAATGAGAACTCCCCAAATTGTGTGGAAAACTCATCCACCTCTGGAGAAGCTGCAACCTGCTTTTTCTTATTTGGGCAAGCCATTACATAATGTCCCATCTTGTGGCAAGCAAAGCATTTAACTTTTGTTCATATCCTTCTTTTGCTCACCCATCTTCTTGGCCCCATCCTTGGGCCCCTTCTTGAATTTATTCTTGCCCTTAGCTGCAAGGGCCACATTCTCTTCATCATCTCCAAGCTGCTGGTTAGAAGAGCAACCCCCAAGTCTCGATTCCTCTTGCATGAAATCATCCCATAGTCTTGCCCAATCAGGCCAGTTCTCCCTAGCAACAATCCCATGCACAAAGCTGTCCCATGGTTTAGAAAATCCATTTAAGGCAATTCTAACCAGCTTATAGTTATCCACTCCTCCAATAGCCCCCAACTCATCACATATATGTGTTAGTTTGGTAAGGTATGAAGAGACACTGTCATTTTTTGTCATCTCGGTGCTCCTTAGTTTCTCTCTGAGCACCAATTTCCTATTTTGATTTGTACTTAGATATAATTTGCAAAGTGCTTCCCAAATTTCAAAAGCATGGGTCTTACCTGTGATATGAGGAATCACATGTTCTTTGACTGTGTCAAGAAGAATCCTCTTTGCCTTCACGTTCTTCTTGTTGTAGGCTGCCAACTGAACTGGGTCTTGAGAAATAGCAGAAGCATTCTGTGTGATGTCCCACACCTCATTTTCCTCCAATATCAGTACAAACCTACCCTTCCATGCACGGAAATTTGAATCTCCTTCTAATCTGTCCTCAAAATGCAGACCAGTGGACATGACAAAAGCAAGAAATCCTTGTCAGTTGATGAGCAAAGGCTGAATACAAGGTCTTGTCCCAATTGTTGTTTCAATCTGAGCAACCAAGCTTTGATACCATGTAAGAAAACCACTCAGAAAGTTCACTACAATTCAAATTTCACTTGTAGAACTTTTGTCAAACACTTTGTCAACACTTAGGTTGCAATTCCAATAAAAACCATACTTAGAAATTGCGTTCACACAGCAAATTAAATTCTGATTTTTATGAACAACACACATAAGACAAATTCTGAACTCTTAAATTTACAAATAACTCAGCAAACCATGAAATTGCACTAGTCCCTAGTAAACCCCTGAGGGAAAACCAGTTTGGGAGAGGGAGGATTTTATTATTATGCTTCAGCAATCAGAGTTTTCACAGCAGAATTTACCCATCAATGAAATTACAGACTTATCTAAATTTTTGAGCCACAAAACAACCCCCAAATCCACTGTGTGGCTTGCCTCTAATTGCGTACCCACTACTGTCCCAATTGTACAACCTGTAAGGACTGTACAACAGCAAAATCATTGTCAAAATTGTCTTGGAAAGTGTGCACAAAATTGTTGTATGGTACGACACTCAGAAATTCGTGCCCCTTCTCAGCCTCAATTTTCATGCCTCTAGATTTCTGTACGGACTACCTTTTCTCTGTTTTACAACCTGCAATTGATTCTCACACTAATTTGTGCCAACCCTCTTGTCTTGAATTTCGTGCCACTTGACTGCTATACTCAGCAACTCGTCCTCCTTCCTTCAGCTCAACCTTCTCCCGTCACATGAGTCTCTCACTCAACAATTAGAATGGAGCTTCTCCTTGAGATTCGTGCCACTATAAAGATGAGAGTGTGTCCTTTGACCTTTCACCTAGTCTCCAAGATCAAGCGCTGAGATTTAAACTTGGGCCCTCTTGATCAATGTTATCAGAACTGGACCGAAACCAGTGGAACTGGTCAGTCTGACCATTTTTGGGCCAAATCCGGTCTGAACTTGGCCTCTGAATTGGAATAGGTCGGTTTGGTACCGAACAATTCTATTCAGGTTCAAATGCTGATTCAAGCTAGTTTGTACAGCCTGCGACAGTGTGGCTTAGGCAAAAAAAAACCTTTATTTTATTATTTTTTTAAATTTCCCTAATTTTTAATTTTATCCTAGTACCCCCCAGCTACAACGTACAGCCCCATAAGCCAAAACCCATGGCATCAAGGTCAGTGCCCAACTGACTATGGGATCAATCAATGAGGCCAAACTCTCGAACCATATGTAATGGTTTCTCAGTCAAGCACAATGACGCAAGAGAGTACACAGTGTCTATCTCCCTGACCATAAACAAGGTCTCTTGGTCCATGAACCAATGGAGGAATCCCTATCTCGATATCAAACTCCCCAACTGTATAGTCTCTCTGTCAAATACAATGACCCAAGGGAGAAAATTCAAAATCAGTGTCCTTGACTAAACCCACTGGTCTCTTAGTCAAACACAATGACTTAAGGGATCACTCCAAGCCTCAAAACCAAAAACCAAACTCGCCAACCACATCAGTTTCTCAGTCAATCTCAATGACCTAAGGGAGTAACCAGGACAATCTTCCTGACCATAAACCTTGGTCTCTCAGCTAAGCCCAAGGAAGATTGTCAATCACATGATGTTATACAATCAATGCTCCCTCTCTCTTAGAGAGGGATTCTTAACAACTCCAAGTTGTTCTCTAAAATAAACAAACTTCATCTGAGACCATGGTTTTGTCAAAACATCAACAACTTGCTTAGTAGTAGGTACATATTCGAGACTCATAGCTCCTCTCTGGACAATATTTCGGATGTAATGATACTTGATCTAAATGTGCTTCGACCTGTCATGAAAAACTTGGTTCTCAGAAAGCTTTACACAACTTTGATTATCACAATATAAAATGGTCGATTCAAACACATGATCAAACAAACCCACAAACAAGTTATGAAGCCACACAACTACATAACAGGCTGAACATACAACTATATACTCAGCTTCAACCATACTAAGAGCAACAAAATTTTGCTTCCTACTAGACCATGAAATCATATCGGAGCCCAAGCTAAAACAAAAACTAGAGGTGCTCTTTCTATCACCAATGCATCTATCCCAATTAGCATCAGTAAAACCATGTAACTGCCATTTTCCATTAGAAACATATCTCAGACTATAATCAATGGTGCCACTAAGATATCTCAATATATGCTTCATTGCAACCCAATGCACATCTCGGGGCTCAACCAAGATTTGGCTCAATGTGTTCATAGCATAGCAAATATCAGTTCTAGTGTTCACCAGATAGTTCAATGAGCCAATGAATTTAAGATACATAGAGGGATAAATCAGATCATAATCACAGTCTCATATCTTCTTCAAATTTGTCACCATGGGAGTTTCCGTGGACTTGCAGTCTATCATGCCAAATTTCTGAAGGATCTTAATAGTGTACTTGCCTTGTACAACAAAGATTTCATCTGGATTTTGCCAAATTTCCAATCCCAAATAGTAATGCATAAGACCAAGATCCTTCATCTCAAATTCAGAAATCAACTCCCTCTTAAACTGGACAATGAGAACCTCAACCCCTATCAGAAACAAATCACCTACATACAAAATCAAAATCAAGGGTTCACATTCAACAACATTGAAGTACAAATTCAGATGAAACCAAGGCTATTAATGCGAGAGTACCATGCAAGAGGAGCCTGCTTAAGCTTGTTGACTGTTGAGTTGCACTTAGCAGATGTTATGAAGACTCCATAGCCTAAGACACAAAGTACACATCAAATTTTTCATAAATTATCGAAGTCAGCAGAGCATCCGAGCCCCTTTCTCTCTCCTGTCTCTACATTTTGTTTTCAAATTCCACAACCCTGCAGGGAATTGTAAAAATGTCGCTAGGATGATGAAAAAAGCTTTGTAACAGGCCTAGGCGACTTGGGATCTTGTCATCAAGTGAGTCCACTCTAGAGTGTTTTTTTTAACTTTGCTAATTATCCATGTTTTTAAACGATGAATAACTAGCTAGGCTTTTTCACTCATAGATACCTGTAAAGTTCGAGTGCAGCTTGATGATAGGGCCTTGGGTCTGTCCTAGTGTCTAGAGTTGATGTATATTACCATGCTAGGTCATCCATAAAGTGTCGCGGAATTCAACTAGGTCTAGGTAGGATTTTTTAATAATTAAATTTTTTCCGCAAAATGGGATTTAATTAAATTCTATGTAAGGATGTAAATAAATGTTCCTAGGAAATGTCTGAGGCATGTGACTACTCAAAATTCATCCTTGGAACCTATTATCCTAAGACCCACTTTGAGGGTCAAAAAATGACTTATAGCCCTCAAAACCCACTTTTTCTAATGTTAGTGGCAAAAAGTGAGGAAAAATTCAAAAAGAATTAATAATTGGAGAAAATTTATTATTTTCTCCATGGTAAAAAGGGTCAAGAATTTGACTTTGACATGGAAATTAATTGGAGACTAAAGGTGATGTGGCAACGACATAGGGCCCGCCGAATGAGGCCCAACTCAGTGACCAAGTCAAAGAGGCGATGTTAAGTTCATGAGACATCACGACTTAATTCAATATGTTTGAAATAAAGTGCAATAATTTGATTTAATTCAATATGTTAGAAATAAAGTGCAAAGGTAAAGTGAGTGAGTGGGGAGTAGACCCCACCTCACTCCTTGTCTACACATAAGTCAGTTGAAGGGAGCACGCACATGGCAAATTTCAACGCAACACTCCATGAAGTCCACATTGCTAGCGTCATCGCGAATTTAGGGGAGAACCAAAGGTTTATGATTTAATTTTGGTTGGAGTTTGTCTCCACTTTTTTGCACATGTTACTTTGCCAACCTCCACATATCACACTCAGTTCAGTTTGAAGTCCCATGTTGGCAGATTCTCCTTAGTTAATATGCAAGTTTGATATAGTATTCTCCCATAGTTGGCACGCAATTTGGGTTGGCAACCTAAATGAGGAATTAACAATAGATTTTTTGGGGAGTTTTCTCCCCCTTATGCTTATCCTTTGAACACTTCTATTTGCACAAGGAACCAACGTAGATCAACAAAGGGATATGCACTAGTTAGTGAGAGATTACACAACCAATATGCCTACCACCTACAACGAACCATGCTACACTTGGAGAATTCGATTTTACATTGTATGCCACTCGTTTGATGGATTATCATTAGGATTTCCTCCCAATTTCTTATAAATCTAACCCATGAGCTCCCATTCTTCCATGGTTGGAAGCTCTGGCTTAGGCATACTCTGTTGAAACTATTCTTGTTTTAATAATATTGAAAGTCTTTGGGGGTTATCTTGGCTTGTATGGTGGTAAATGCTCTTGGAGTATGAGGTAACATTATACATCTCTTAATGTTTTTGATATTCTTATTCATATGAGTTTTTCTATCTTGCTTACATTTGTTTGCATCTCAACCTTGTTACCCACCACTTGTGGGTAGTGTATATGGGAGAATTTCTTTCTCCCAGATGGCCCTCAACCAGCAGCCAACAACGCTTTTGTAGCCACCAGATAGCTCGATGTGCCATTTTATTCGCCACCTAAGCCAACCATGTGGTCCCTCGCCCATCTGTTATAAATGTATGTTTGAAGGTGGGCCTCCTGACCTCAAAGGTATGTCTTTTCATTGGTATAGTTGAGTAGTTTTACTTACTTGTCATGGGCACTTTTGGGCATGAATTGTTGGGGGGATTCTACAGAAAGAGTGAGTTAGGTTTGTATTCTTGTTTCCATTGCCCGATTTCATGGTTACCCTTGTATCCTAGTCTCGTGGGATCTCCTTTAATGGCCATTAGCTTTAACGTTGGCACTACATGGGAAATCCCGATTTTGGTTGCATGGTTCCGCTTCTCGATACCACCTACATTACTCCCTCTCCACTTATTTGAGCCCCATTCATCTCTTTTCCCATTTGGGTCCACATGTGCCCACTGGGTCCACATAGGGTTAGCCCCCCCTCCCCTTGTACACACCTTGGGTCAGGTCTGGAACGATGCCTTGGAGGTTGATGTAGCTAAAAAGAAAGTAAAAACATAAGTTGGCCATTCTCAATAGGAAATGTACCACAACATGCAAAAGATGGCCAAGACATATAGATTTAGCTCATGGGCAAAAGCCAAGCATGAGCTCTACCTCTTATTCATGGCCATCACCTTGGTTCCTATGGGCACTAGATGAGCCCCCTCCAACATTAAGGAACCCATGATTGTACCAACCCCTGGTGGGCAATGAACTGCCCCACCTGAAGGGGGTATCCATTGCTATATATTACACATCATGCTCTCCATCCCCTGGAGCCCCCAACAATTATGAAGAAAAATCAATAAAAGGCAAAAGACATATGAAGAAGGGTGAAAAAACAAAGGCTGGGGTAGCGGTAACATTTTGGTGCCACTATCAAGGACACAAGATGTGTGTCTTGTTCCTCATATGACATTGTTGACATATCATTTTGGCGACTCCATTGGAAGAACGAAGCCCTAGTTCTTCATTGAACCTCAAAGTCAACCCTTGTAGGGTGAAGCAAGCATTTGTTAAGGCATTTTTAGTTCAACTTGGCGACTCCCATGATATCAATATATAAGATCAATGGATTTTAAAAGGCTTCACGATTGGTTTCCTACTTTGGATATCACATGGGTTCCAGGATACCCAAATGGCCTGGATTGGAAGTTCATGCGAAATATGCCACAATTTGAGGGTGATCCATCCACAACAATTGACCACATAACAAAATTTATCAAGCATGCTTCCGAGGTTCATGTGGTTCATCTAGACAACCTCATGGAGTTATTTATTGCCTCTATTGAATAAAAGCATCGAGGTTGGCTTGATTTGTGTGAGCTTGAAAGCATTTCATCTTTTATCGAGTTGATCAACAAATTTGTGTAGTATAAGGGACCAAAATTCCAATCTAATGAAGTTTCTTGTGAGAGCCTAGAGGAAGCCCTCCGAAGGGAAGGTCTCATTAGTCAAGATGAAGAGGTTGGAGATAACCTTGAGGATCTAAGTGATGAACAGGAAGATGAGTCCTCATTGGTTCCACATGATGAACAGGATGATTTTGAGAACACATGTGTTGGGAAGGATGAGTCCACGAAAAGTGAAATTGAGACTAACCTTGACTTCCTCAAGGATATTACTCTCGATGACTCTTCTTTTGAGAACCTTGAGGAAGGTGATCCCATTAGCCCCTTGGAAGATGACATTGGAGATTACTTCCACATTGGAAAAGAGAAGTGGGAAATCGTTGGTCCTCAATTTGATTGTGCTCCCATGTATGACACCAACAAGGAAGGTGAGGTTGAGAGTGGTCTCCCCTTTCTCTCAAACGTTATTTATGATGACATATCCATCAATACCATTAAGAAAAAGAATCATTATTTTCTCTTACAGGAAAGAGGGAAGTTGGAGGTAATTGATTCTCCTTTTTGGGAAGACCCTATCTTTGATACCAACGATGATAGAATTGATAAGGCCCTTGCTCATACTTGCTTTCCTTATCGTTCTAGGAGTATACTCAAATCACTTGAGCCTTTAAAGTTGGATTTTCAGGAAAAAAGAGCCCGTTGAGACTTCACCTTCCCCTTTGTCCTTTTCCCTCGTTCATCATCTTAAGTCTTTCACAAGTGATTCCATCACCCCTTTTCGTATGATCTCCAATGACCATGGACCCTTTCACCTCCCTATGTATGATGTTGAGGAAGAACCATCCACTACATGCATTCCTTCTTCCTCCTTATACCCTCAGGGTTGTGAATGTAATTACTCCATTAAGAAACCAATATTTTGTCCCCTTCCCTGTCCCAAAGCTCCTTTCTCTTCCCAGCATGGCCTTCTGAAGCATAATGTTATGAGCAGTGATTGTGATAAGGAGTTCTTAAGGGTGTTCATTTATTGCACCATTGTGTACTTAGAAGGAAAGCCCGACACTTGTAGATTAATTTATTTTCCTTCTCCTAGGGATTCCTTTATCTCGAATGGAGATCATATTTTCCCACCTCCCACTTGCTTCATCCTCCATGTGATTGTGTCCACATTCGCTTTGGGGTCTATTACATAAGTAATCATATAGGCAGGCATGTGTATATTGATTTGATGATGTGTTGGTCGCATTGGCTTTATGATTACTCTTAGCATGAGCATTACACTATATGCATGTTAGGGTAGGATGCATTGCATGCTCATTTTCTCATTAGAACTAACATCATATGATATTTTCATGATAGATTATTTGCATTTAGATTAAACTTGCATTTTACTTTCTTGTTGATTTATATGGCCTAATACTAAGCATGGGTGATCATAAGACACCACAAAAACATGCTGCTCCATGTGCTTGGTCTTTGATATGTGCGCGTAGCAGGTCTACAGTACCAAGAGATTGTTAGTGTTCTCATGAGTTCCCGTTCGAATAGCTTCATGCACCTTTCTGAGAGCTCATGTCCTAGTTGGAGCCAAATGTTACCCAACACTTGTGGGTAGTGTATATGGGAGAATTTTTTCTCCCAGATGGTCCTCAGCCGGTAGCTAACAACCCTTTTACAGCTTGAGATAGCTCGATGTGCCATTTTATCTGCCACCTAAGCCAACCATGTGGTCTCTCGCCCATCTGTTATGAATGTACGTTTGAAGGTGGGCCGCTCGACCCCAAAGGTATGTCTTTTCATTGTTATATAGTTGAGTAGTTTTCCTCGTCATTGACACTTTTGGGCATGAATTGGTGGGGGGATTCAGTGGAAAGAGTGGGCTAGGTTCGTATTCTTGTCTCCATTGCCTGATTTTGTGGTTATTCTTGTATCCCAGTCCCATGGGATCTCCTTTACTGGCCATTATCTTTAAGGTTGGCACCACATGGGAAATCCCGATTTTGGTCGCGTGGTTCCGCTTCCTGATATCACCTACATTACTCCCTCTCCACTTATTTGCGCCCCATTCGTCTTTTTTCCCATTTGGATCCACATGTGTCCACTGGGACCACATAGGGTTAGCCTCCCCCTCCCCTTGTCCACACCTTGGGTCGGGCTTGGAACGATGCCCCAGAGGTTGATGCAGTTAACAAGATATTATACCCCCCTTGCAACTGCTATATATTTCATGATGTTGTTGACCAACAAAGGTGGCAAATCACTGAAAATGTAATATAACCCAGTGCAATGAATACATATTTTGTTACGCTAATTTTTTATTTTTTGTTCTTTTTATTGGATATTCTTTTGAAGGCTGTATGAATATTTCCATAGGATGTCTTCGTTATCCTTGTTTTCATTATAGAACAAAATTATATCTAATATAATTGCTAAAGTATAATTAATATAACATTATGAACAATTTCAGGTATGTGATGGATGAGCTTGGTTCAGCATTGCGGCATAGTGATATACCAAATTTCAAAATTGCTCCATTTCTATTCATGCCAGATGGAAAATTAACCTCAGCAATAAGGTAATATTTTGATTTGCATGGAATTTTTTGTTTTGTTTCTATCAGAGCTTTACAGATTCTAATACAGACCTCTAATTTAATGATGTCTCGATTTAGTTATTCTCTGTTGTGGCCAATCAATGATACGCACAAGGGTGAAGAATGCTTACGTGACTATTTGCCCGGGATTGGGGAGGACAAGCAGCGCTCTGCACGCCTTACAGCCTGGTTTCATACACCAAAAGATTATTTTATTGAGGTATACTTTCGTTTTTCTTGGGTTGTGAGAAGTCTGTGGTAATATTTATAATATTTATATGCAAGTATGACCCTTTCATTTTGCCCTTTCTTAGGTATACAAGAAGCATTGTTGTAAATTTCACTCAACCACTTTTAATCATCTCAACTTTGGAAATCCTTGTACACAAAGCATCAGTCCAAATGATGGTCGACCTCTACGAGTTTACACAGATAATGAGCAAGTAGAGGAATTCCTACACCGTCCAGAATTTGTATTTAGTGAGTCTATTGCTCTATCTTTTCAGTTATGTGGAAAGTTTTATGGAAAATAATTGTGTTTAATTTTTCATATGATCCTTTTAGACAACTTATATCTCTTTTGATCATTTTCATGTATTCCTGTTAATTTGAGTTGCAAACTATTAATGTAGATTAAATTGTCATCGATGAAGTGACATATACTAGGTTTTAGCCTTGGTTGCCATTGTCTGTGATTTGTGGCTATGCTTTATTTTGGTAATAACCTATTAACTAGTTGGAGGCATTGATTTATTGGTTGTTTTGGTTGGAATCCCTGTTGGATAAGAGTGAAATATTGCATTCTCGTTATCTAGTGTGTTGAAGATGGAATTTGACAGTCTGTTGCGAAACACTCTGAATATATTTTTCTTGTTTGGAAATGAAAATTACCTTGTCATCTTGTTTGTGTTTCTTGCAAATGATTACCACTTTTGTGGAATGTTACCATTAAGTTATGTAGAATGATCGTATGTACATGGAGAGTAAGTGACCAACTAGTTGATATGTAAATCTCAGGAAGAGGAAAGTAATGTTTTGTTGTGGGTGCTGAGTGTAGAGGATCACAAGATAAAATGGCACAAAGTATGAGTGTTCACATTCATCAAACCAATATGCAATCACATTATTTGCAAAGGGTGTTCTTAATTGTGGTATATGTAAATAGCATTGGTACTTGGTCACTAGATTTAGAGTTGATAACACATGGCCATGATGGTGTATCAAACTTGCTCTTCTAAAAGAATCTGTTGGGTGTTTTCAATCAGTCACTTTTCTAACTAAATTCTAGTGGGTTTATCGATTGGCATTTTTACCTCATGGTTGTTTGCAGGCTACACTCAACAGCCAGATGTGTTGAAGCCATTCAAAGCACAAAAAGTCTCTGCATAAGGCAATCTAACACTCAAGCCATAGAGCCAACCGACACATGATCCTCCGATCCTTGCTAAAAAATCATGAGTAGAGAGGTGGTTTGCAATAAATTGCACTCAGAATTGGATTGAGCATAGAAGCTAGAATGCATGAGACCTGATTGACATACTGGACAGATGGGGTGCATGCTATTATTGCATTGAGAGCTAACTATCATGTGCAAGTTACACTAGACAACAATAGGCAATTGTTTGACAATTGCAGGCTTTACAACCATTCAAAGAAGACTAAGATAGAGCTCTCTATGTAGGACTCAGAACAAATATCCTTGGATAGGGTAGAGGGACATATGCCCAGTGGCCTTCTTGAAGATAGAGCACTCTGTCCAAGACCGAGATAGAGAACAAATTTTTAAGTTCTGCAAAGGATCCATGTTGGTGAAATGAGTGGGCTATAAGTCCCCTGTTTATGGATCAACATTTTTATGAAATAGTGACGAGGGAGTGCAATGGTCAACATCACCAACATTGGGGTGCATAGAGGGATTCATGGCGTTGATATAATGCCAATATCATACCCTTATACATGATAGAATCCAATGAAATCAATGCAATCTTTCCAATCCTGAAAATTGTTAAAACTTAAGTTTTTGAATTATGAATCAAATATGAAATTCTACGTTTCCCGGATGAAATTTGATGAGGTTTGAATCACTCTCAAACAACTTGGAACAATTAATTGTGTTGATTTTTGGTAGCATCGGATGTGCTCAAGCCTTGAAATTTGGAGGAGAGGATAAGGCACATGAGATCTCCAAGACCCAGAAATCGTTTTCAGAACTTCCACCCAGATGAGGAGTTACTAAAATAATTAATATTTTTAATGGGTTCCTAAGTCTAAACTTAGGAAAATAAAAATATTAATGGGTATTAATAAAGATAAGGGTGAAATTTTTCAAGAGATGATGATCAAGTCTGTTTTATTCTTAGCCGTTGATTAGGGACTTAATCTCGATCATTGATTCGTCAACATGAAAAGTATAAGAGAAGACTCGAGGACCATTTGGAGATACACCAGCAGATACTCAGTGTCTCTAGGAAAATCGATTCTCAAGTAAAGGAGATCAATTTCAGAGGGGGAGTTGCAGGGTGGAGGAAGAGGAGGGCATTAGTAGTAGGCAGTGACTGAGGAGGAAGTGATGCAGGAACAATGGGAGACAACGTAGAGAGAGACGCGGTCCAGAGAAGAGATGCAACCCTCACGCAGAGGGACGCAGAGCCACTCAGGGCCACGCTGAGCCACGCAGAGTGACGCAGAGTTGACGCAATAGTGGGAGCAGGGCCTCCTAAGTGTCAGAAAGTCTCAAAGGGAAAGTCTCAGGTGTTTTCTTTCAGTTTCTTTGTAAAATCATTCCTTGTAAAAGAAATTGCTGCTGAAGATTAATAAAGTCCTCATCTGTTGCACTAGTTTTCCCACATTGGGTTTTTTCAGGGGACAATTGTTCAAAAACAACTGTGTTGATGTGATTGGTTCTTGTGCATGTATTTTTTTCCTGGGTAATTGTGTGATAATTGCAGTAGAATTTATTTTAATATTTGTTGAAGGGATTTCTTAAATAACTTATTATGAATAATAAGTAGGTGAAATAAATCAGTTGCTGCAGTAGAATTTCAATATAGAAATTTTCACAAATTGTGATGTCAAAATTAAGTAAAGGGATAGAAAAGGGAAGATAAGGGAGAGTAAGAACATTAATAATAATTAGCAGGGAGGGGGGTTCAAAACAGTAGACGTCAGTGAAAAGGAAGCATGGGAGCATCTCATTTTTTGAGGGGGTGTTCTCTTTTGTGTTTCCTTGCAATCTGCCCCCTCCCCCGACAACAACAACAATAACAATAACAAAAAATTAAATGGGGGGAAGGGGGGTTGTGGGTGTGGGGAAGTACCCACATCCTGGGAGCATGGTAATCACGCCCCCATGTAATATTGGCAATAATTTCATTGTTAGCTACCTGAAGTTTATCTCAAAGATTCTTGTGAAAGAGAAGATTAATGCCTAAGGGGGATGACCCTTTTCACTACCCAAGGAATGCAAGTCAGGCTATGAACATGGTTGCTTGACAAGACAAAGGCTTTTCTATCTGAGAAGAAAGGGATTAGTGGAAGGAAGAGAATGACTGGACGTGGTTTCTTTTTGGTTTTCCTTTGCATCTGGAAGATATTTGAACTTTTTGTATGCATGTTTAAGTTCGACTAATGTGAAGGATTCCATGAGTTGCATGGTGTGTTAAATTGTTGTGTTGATTTGGAGGTTCCTCATGTTGTAGTGGCCAAGTAAGATTGCCATGACCACCTATGGATCCCCTATGCAACAAATACCTTTGTAGGAAAGATTGTTCAAGATTTTGATGGATTGGAATATAACTAGAGGTTTGATCATGTTGTTTGAAGAGATACATATATTCTATGAGTATTTGATGACTAATGCACCCCATGGATCAGTGATAACACAACTCTCCCTTGCATGGCTAGGGTTCCTTTTAGTTGCTCCATCAAATTGAAGAACAAATTTTCTTTATGTTTTAATCTACCTAACTATGTTACCCTAGGTGGGGGTTAATGTTTTAGAGGCATATTTGGCTTACAAGTTGGTGCACCTTTGGAGAAGCTCACTCTATAAAATTCTAGGAATGTTAGCATTCTTCCTTTTCTTCTGTTATTCCAAAATATTTCTTCCTTTGGTAGTTATTTATCATTGTCTCTCCAAGTAAGGTAACGTTGGAATTTTTGATTTGATCAACTAATTTCCCTTTGTGATTTGATCAATTTGAGGATGTTAGTCTGTTCAACATAGGGACTTCGATTTTTGAGAGGATACGATTTTGAACATAAATGTTGAAGGGGAATTCTAAGAGGAGTGATAAAACATGCATAAAGATGGGCCATTAATCCCTTTTTTGATGACATTTTCTATACTTAATAATTTCCATTTGTTGATTTCTGGTAGCATTGGATGTGCTCTAAGCCTCAAAATATGTAGGGAGGCTAGGGCACAAGCATTCCACAATACCCATAAATCATTTTGGGAAATTCCATCTGGTGAAGGTTTTATTAAAATAATTAATTATTTCTAATGGAGGCCTAAGTCTAAACTTAGGAAATTAAAATAATTAAAGGGCATTAATCAAACTGGGGGGAAACTTCTAGAAGAAGACGATGATCAAGCCAAAATGATCTGAGCCATTCATTAAAATCTAATTTGGGCCGTTGGTTACTCAAGGAGAAGATATAAGAGGCTTAATGGGCATGTGGAAAACACATCAAGTGAGAGATCAAGAAATTGATTTTCTCAAGAGAGTAGCGCAACAGTTGCCGGAGAAGAGATTGAAGTGATTTCTTGTAGTGAGGGGCAGGGATAGTTTTCCGGTTGGAGAGTTTCTTGATACGAGGATATATCACACAGGAGGCAGAGAGAGATCGAGAAGAGGTAGCGTAGAGCCATGCTGAGGCAAAAACGATCAGCAAGAAGGGTGATGCAGAGCCCAATAGCTATGACGCTGAGCTGTGTAGGTTGACGCTGAGGCAACGGAGAGCCTAGTAGCTGTGACGCTGAGCTGCGTAGGCTGATGCAGAGGCAACATAGAGCTTAGTAGCTGTGACGCTGAGCTGCGTAGGCTGACACAGAGGCAACACAGAAGCAGTGTGGGGCTTGCCATCCAGAGTTTGGTTCAATATTGAATCTCCAGTGATAGTGTGAGGTATCTCTCACTCATCTCTCTGCCAGTCAGATTCTCTGTACTGGATAACCAGTAAGGCATCCAAAGATTGTATTAAAAAATTAATGCTTAATAATACAAACCCTCAGCTGCTGCACCGATTTTCCCACATTGGGTTTTTTTCGGGGACATTGGTCCAAAAATAACAGTGTCACTTGTGTGTGTTATTTCTTTCTTGCTCAGATTCTTGTTTGCGTATATTATTTAAAGTTGTGAAGGCTGCAGTTGTATTTACTTTGATATTTTTAGTAG
Source organism: Pinus taeda (assembly GCA_000404065.3). Lineage (NCBI taxonomy): Eukaryota > Viridiplantae > Streptophyta > Pinopsida > Pinales > Pinaceae > Pinus > Pinus taeda. The sequence continues at coordinate 179,017 of APFE031125909.1, read as the reverse complement.
AACACAATAAATAACTTGCATGGATTAACAAGTAGGAGAAGTAATATTAGTTTGCTACAATAGTGATTCAGGGATTCTCGAATTTTCACATGGTATCAGGGCGTAGGTGAAGCAAGAGAGCAGATCGGAAGAGCCCAACGGTGAATAGGAGGGAGATTGAAGTGCCGTGTAGGGATTGCGTAGTTCAAACCAGGGGGGCAATGTTCTTAAGGAAGATCTTTGAGTGAGTCGACAGAGAGGTAAGATTTCTAGATCGAGATTTGTCAACGGCAGAGGGAGCAGCGCAGCAGTAGATTCAGCGCAGAGCAGTTTTTTGCAGTAGTCGCTGGGGCAGAAAAACGTCAGAAGGAAGGAGACACTATTTGAGGGAATTTCTTCCTCAGAGAATTCCTAGCCATGGAATTCAATTTCTCATTTGCTAAGCAGCAGTAGAGAAGCAAATCTAGTAACTCCAGCAGGGAGTGCGTAGGCCAGCCTAGCAATAGCGCAGAGGAGAGAGGAGGCTGTTCGACATTTTGTTGGCAGAGATGGCAACTAATGGGCTGAGAGATCAGAATCGGTTGGATGGAGCATCCAATTATGTGATATGGAAGGTTAGGATCTCATGCCTTCTGGATGAGCATGATCTCAAGATGTATGTCAATAGTGTGGTAGCTATACCTGGTGATGCAGATCCACTCAAGAAGTACAAGGTTAAGATGGTGAATGTCAAGCTGTTGATCCTCGATGGAGTGAGAGATCACGTTGTATGTCACATTGCTGGCAAAGGGATGACCAAAGAAATGTGGGATGCCTTGGCTACGCTATATCAAGGATCTTTCGAGCAACAAAAGATGTACTTGGAGGAGACGCTGAGATCAGCAAGGATGGAGAGAGGGGAACACATTAATCTATTCCCATCAAAGCTTCAGGAAGTCTGAGATCAGTTGGCAGCTTTAGGATCAACACCTCAGCCTACAAAGATGGTGAGGTTGGCCCTGAATTTAGTTTCAAAAGAATGGCAAGTGTTTGTCCAGAGTATCCTGGGCAGAGAGAGATTGTCGGATTGGGAGGGAATGTGGGCCGCTCTTTAGTAGGAAGAGATGAGGCAGAACTTAGTCAAGTGCAAACTTGATGGCAACAACAACAGTGGGACGAAGCCCAAGGAGAGGGAAGAGAATGCAACGCTTGCATCAAAGGGGCAACAGAAGCAATGGAATAAGAAGAAAGATGTCTCAAAGATCAAATGTTTCTGTTGTGGTGAATTTGGTCACTACACTACGTAGTGTCCTCTCAGAAGAAGGACAAGGACGAGGAAAATGCGCTGCAGGCTGCAACCTCAAAGATCGAGGAAGAGGAGTTCGCCATGATTGCCCAGATACCTCCAGGTGAGAGGTGGGGTGAGGTGAGTAGTGCACCTCTTGGATCAATACCTTGTTACGGGAGCCCATATCAAAAGTAGCAGGATGGACCAAGGTTAGTTGGTGCAGAGTAGTGTTGGAGTGACAGTTGCAGTGGCTAGGACTGCCAGAATCTGAGCAGTGCAAAGCTAGTGTTGGCAATAGTGCAGTTAGCACAGAGCAGAGTCAGCAACAACGCAATGGCTTCAGCGATAATGTAGAGACTAACAACAATCATAACTCCAACAACAGATGCATCACGCTGAACAACTTTGGTTCAGTGTTTTTGGATGCTTTTCTGTTGTTGTTGCAGCAACAACAACAATTGGAGAAGGTTGCAATGCAAATGCAGTGTTGGTAGTGGCAGGGTCAGCAACAACACAGATGCAACATTTGCGCAGTAGTTGGTGGGAGGTGATGTTAGACATCAACAATGCAAAGGGAGATGTTACAGAGAAGGGTGATGCTTCAGCAAGTTGCATTACTAGAGCACATTCCTTGCTAACATGGACTATTGATTTTTGGTAGCATCGAATGTGCTCTAAGCCTCAAAATTTGCCGGGAGGCTAGGACACATGCATTCCACAATAACCAGAAATTGTTTTGGTAAATTCCGCCTGTAGAAGGTTTTATTAAAATAATTAATTATTTTTAATGGAGGCCTAAGTCTAAACTTAGGAAATTAAAATAATTAAAGGGTATTAATCAAAGAGGGGGTGAAACTTCTAGAAGAAGACGAGGATCAAGCCAAAATGATTTGAGCCATTGATTAGAATTTAATCTGGGCCGTTGGTTACTCAAGGAGAAGATATAAGAAGAGGCTTGATGGGCATTTGGAAAACACATCAAGTGAGAGATCAAGAGATCGATTTTCTCAAGATAGCAGCGCAACAGTTGCCGAGGAAGAGATCAAAGTGATTTCTTATAGTGAGGGGTAGGGATAGTTTTCCGGTTGGAGAGTTTTCTGATTCGGGAATACATCGCAGAGGAGGCAGAGAGAGATCCAAAAGAGGCAGCGTACAGTCACACTGGCCAGTGTAGAGTCATGTTGGCCAACGTAGAGCCACACTGAGGCAGCGTAGAGCCTGAGAGGAGTTTCAAAATTCGCTGGAGGGTCGAGTTCTAGAGCCAAGAGTCGAGGTGTGAGATTGCGAAGGCAAAAAGTCAAAGTTCTAGAGGCAAATCGATCAGCAAGAAGGGTGATGCAGAGGCCAGTAATTGTAACGCTGAGCTGCGTAGGTTGACGCAGAGGCAACGTAGAAGCAGTGTGGGGCTTGCCATCTAGAGTTTGGTTCAACATTGAATTTCCAGTGATAGTGTGAGGTATCTCTCACTCATCTCTCTGCCAGTTAGATTCTCTGTATTGGATAAGCTAGTAAGGCATCCAAAGATTGTATTTAGAAATTACTGCTTAATAATACAAATCCTTAGTTGTTGCATCGATTTTCCCACATTGGGTTTTTAAGGGGACATTGGTCCAAAAATAATGTGTCACTTGTGTGTGTTATTTCTTTCTTGCTCAGATTCTTGTTTCTGCATATTATTTGAAGTTATGAAGGTTGCAATTGTATTTTCTTCAATATTTATAATAGAACACAATAAATAACTTGCATGGATTAACAAGTAGGAGAAGTAATATTAGTTTGTTGTAGTAGTGATTCAGGGATTCTCAAAATTTCACACCATTAAGCCACTAACCAAAAGGAAACATTCACCACAAAGATGGAAATTGGAAATTTAATGTTTGGTAGTGCTTCCGGTAAATCTCACTTTTGAAAGGATGGCTTATTCTTTTGTAAATGAATAGTGTCCACCTAAATTTTCTTGAGAGGGAAAAGCTTTTGTTTTTGAGTATATTAGAGAATTCCCTTTAAACGGATTTCAAAGATCGCCATTATTGAGTTATATGTGTTGAAAAATCTAGGGCATCATGAATTAGGTGATTTTTGTTAATTAGTAATTGCTTGTGAGTGCCTTTTACTTCATTAGATTAGGATCTTCTTTTTGCTTAAGTTATTAGTGTTCTTCTTCATCAAACAACTCCCAGTGCATGAACATAAATAGGCAAGAGACACAGGATGTAGGCTATCTGCTAGGGCCAAAACCTCTCACTCTTTGAGAGGAAAACCCCTCACAAATTCTTCTTATAGAGATTCCAATTGACGAATGCCAAGACCAAGACCCTTGACCTATTTTCCACTCCAATACCAAGACACAAGTCCTCTTCCACCTCGTTTACTCTCTCTCTGTTCCTTCTACTTCAGATTTCCCACCACATGAGATCACTGTGGTCATGTGATGACACCGAATTGAGGTCACTATAATGGTACCGAATTCTAGGGTCACTGAGTTTATCAAGGATACCGAACCTCTCCTTCAGCAGAAGCACCGAATCCTGAAGTCACACCATTGAACCATTGCCATTGTTATTTGAGGTAGCACCGAGACCTTCTTGATGTAATAGCACCAAGACCTTGTCAAACACTTGTGACCTTCTTCCTGTGTTGGCACGGAATTCTCTTTGCTGTGGTGGCACCGAATTCTCTTTCTTGCGAGACAAAGATTACACCAAGATCCTTACTGTGATATAGCATTGAGACAGTGAGGAGATGTCACTGTGCTATCACCAAAACTTTTGACTGTGATATAGCACCGAGATTTCACATCTGAGATAACACTGAACCAAAATTTGATAATACTGAAACTGAGCTTATCTTTGTACCCTTATCCGAGCTCATTGCCTCAACTGTCAACCGAACTTGTCTCTGTAGTAGATACGCGAATTGCGGAGGAGATCCGAATTGCATGACTGTGGAATAGGCCAAGCTGCCTATTTATATTAGTTTGTCCATGTAATTAGCCGACATGATCATATGAAGAGTTGTGTCTCTAATTTAGGTGAGTTGACACGAGTTTTGCATTTCTTCAAGAATGATCCTTGATCCCATAGAGAGTGAGATGACACCGCCTTTTGATCTAGCTTCCTTTGGATGAGTAGCCTTCAAAACACTTTAACTTGAGTAATTGTAGGGTTTTGGCCTTCTCCCTCTTGATGATGATCCCAATTCTCCTTTGTAGACTTATTTGATCTAATGTTATGATGCTTCCTTTGACTTCAAGATGATTTTCACTTTGATGCCTTCCTTTGATCCTTGAGTGTCCCTTGATAAGATGTCCTTCCTTGACCTAGTCACCTTAGCTCTGATACAATGTTGAGAAATCTAGGGCATCATGAATTAGGTGATTTCTCTTAATTAGTAACTACTTGTGAGTGCCTTTTACTTCATTAGATTAGGATCGTCTTTTTGCTTAAGTTATTAGTGTTCTTCTTCATCAAACAACTACCAATACATGAACATAAATAGACAAGAGACATAGGATGTAGGCTATTTGCCAGGGTCAAATCTTCTTCCCTCTTTGAGAGGAAAACCCGCACAAATTCTTCTTATAGAGATTCCAATTGACAAATACTAAGGCCAAGACTATAGAGATTCCAATTGACAAATACCAAGGCCAAGACCCTTGACCTATTTTCCACTCCAAGACCAAGAAACAAGTCCTCTTCCACCTTTTTTACTCTCGCTTAGTTCCTTATACTTTAGTTTTCGCACCAAATGAGATCACTGTGATCATGTGATGACACCGAATTGAGGTCACTGTAATGGTACTGAATTCTGTGGTCACTGAGTTTATCAAGGATACCAAACCTCTCCTTCAACATAAGCACTGAATCCTGAAGTCACACCACTGAACCATAGTCACTGTTTTTTGAGTTAGTTGTGTTGAAAAATATAGGGCATCATGAATTAGGTGATTTCTGTTAATTAGTAATTGCTTGTGAGTGTCTTTTACTTCATTAGATTAGGATCTTCTTTTTGCTTAAGTTATTAGTGTTCTTCTTCATCAAATAACTACCATTGCATGAACATAAATAGACAAGAGACTCAGGATGTGGGTTATCTACTAAGGCCAAAACGTCTTCACTCTTTGAGAGGAAAACCTGCACAAATTCTTCTTATAGAGATTCCAATTGACGAATACCAAGACCAAGACCCTTGACCTATTTGCCACTCAAAGACCAAGGCACAAGTCCTCTTCCACCTTTTTTACTCTCACTTAGTTTCTTATACTTAAGATTTCGCACCACATGAGATCACTGTGGTCATGTGATGACACCGAACTGAGGTCACTGTAATGGTACCAATTTCTATGGTCACTGAGTTTATCAAGGATACCAAACCTCTCCTTCAACAAAGGCACTTAATCCTAAAGTCACACCTCTAAACCATAGTCACTGTTCTTTGAGATAGCACCGAGACCTTCATGTAATAAAATTGAGACCTTCTTCATGTGATATCACCGAGACCTTGTCACACACTTGTGACCTTCTTCCTGTGGTGGCATCAAATTCTCTTTGTTCTGGTGGCACCGAATTCTCTTTCCTATGAGACAGAGATTACACTGAGATCCTTGCTGTAATATAGCACCGAGACAGTGAGGGGATGTCAATGTGGTATCGCTGAAACTTTTGACTATGATATAGCAACGATATTTCACATCTGAGATAGCACTGAACCAAAATTTGATAATACCAAAACTGAGCTTATCTTTGTACCCTTATCCGAGCTCCTTGCCTCAATAGTCAACTAAACTTGTCTCTGTAGTAGATACTTGAATTGCGGAAGAGATCTGAATTACATGACTGTGGAATAGGCCGAGCTGCCTATTTATAATAGTCTGTCCATGTAATTAGCCGACATCATCATATGAAGAGTTGTGTCTCTAATTTAGGTGCGTCGACATGAGTTTTTGCATTTCATCTTAACGCTGACTTGAAGAGGGATAACTTGTGCTTGTCTTGGGGGGTTACTTTGACAATTCTATTGACTTATATACATTTGTAACATGCCCAAGAAGGGTCCTTCATACATGACATTGACTCATATTGACTTTATGACTAATCCTAATGACTCACAATGGGTGTTATACTAAAAATAAAATTCCTTGCCCATGAAACCCATGAGACAAGCATTACAATAATAATTTTATTTTTCTTCTTTAATCAATTACATAAAATTATAATTACCATGTCATTATCAAGACCGAACCTAGTTACACTTTTCAACACTCCCTCTTAACTAGGGAGGTATTCATAATGGTGCTTGGTCATTCTCAATCTGAAGAATTTCTCATAAGAAGAATCAGATTGGTAACCCATCTGTATAGCATCATATCAACCAACATTGTCACATAGCAAGGCCTTGACTAACAACTCTATCTCTCCACGAGATCCGAGCTCAATGGTGGCGAGACCAATGATTTATAGAAACTCTCATCATTTTCTCTCCTGAAACATACCCCACTTGGGCTCTTAGGGTGTGTTTCACCAGGACTATAATTATCTTGGATTCCTAGTTCTCAAAGAATATCGGTCCTCTACTACCCTTATCTTGGATGCCCTATCTCATCCTCAAAGAACATCGGATGCCAGATGTTTACCCAATCCTCCATTCTGTCTTCCCAAGTGAAGACAAAAATGATGTGTCTTTCTGTCCCTCTTAATTAGGGAGGACACATCTATTCCACTAAAGGAATGTACTCATTCCTACGGACGGAATGTACCTAAGCTCCCTCTAGGCTCAATAATTTATTGGTTCCAAGTTTCTATCAAGTAAGAAACTTGTTTCCAGGCTCCCTCTTAACTAGGGACCTACAAGAAGTCCTCAGGTGGAGATGATGGGACAACCAACTGCTTGAAGAACTCGTTCCTTCGATGTCATGAATTTCTTCTTTGTCATGGAGTCTTCATATTATGGGACTTCTTCATAGGGCACAAACCATCCATCACTTTCATCCATGAGTCAGTCATGTGATCATTCCTTTCATTGGAAAGTGATCCATTAGTACATATCTGGGCTTCCTTCATGCCTTGCTGCCTTCTTCATGCCATGTTTTCTGGAAGGATCTTACATCCTTCTATATGGTCCTCTTGGAAGACATCGACAGTTCTTCCCTTGGCTGACCTAGATAAACCCATCCAAATATTTGTTCAAAAATAAGAAATTAAATCAAATTACCTTTGTGATGGTCTTTCATCATGACATCTTCCAATTTGCATCAACATCCTGCATACATTTTGACATATCTCCCAAAGATATCTAGTGTCAAGGGTATCCATCTTTTTCAGATTTCCATCAGAGTCTTCATATCTTTTCGGGACAGATCCTAGTCAAATCTTCTAGTTCTTGTATGTTGATTGCCTTTTCCATGGTTGCATAGTCTCTATCTCTTCCTTTCTTTCTTCACATATTTCATTCCTAGGAACTTCCAATTAGAGTTCCTCTAATTACTGTTAACCACCTCATTTTCATATGAGGACATTTTATGTTGATTTCATCTAGTGTGACCTATGCCTTCCTGCATCCTTTCATAGGAGGAGATCCTTTTCCTTTTGATAATGCTCTCAAGATGGAGCATTGATTCATGTTACTTGCAACCATATGACATGACTCTATAATATTGAATACTAGGATACATACCTCATTTTCCTTTAGGTCATCTAGGCTTCCTTTAGCAACTTCCTTGATTGAAAAAAGATTCAATCCCTTGATCTGCTTCCATCTCTTATGTCATCATACCGTCATCCCATGAATTCCCCAAAATGGAATTCCTGATGAAGCACTTTGCTTCCTCTCTAGATCGGTGAACCTTCTGATGGAGATTTCATTAGAGAAGTTTGAGGATCTTGAATATCCCCATTGGTAGATGCTTCTTTTTGACTAAGGTATGATGAGACTTGTCCTGGATGACTTCTTCCTTTCCTTAAGTTTCCAATGCGGTTCCCATAGTTGATTGCCATAGATTTTTTTTCCAGTTGTCCTTCATGTTTCCCTATGGTGATGTCACGAGCTCTTGCTTCTAATGCTTCTATGATGCCACGATGTATCCCATCATTTATTATAGTCATATCCTATAATAGAAGAGTTAGGAACTATGAAATGAACTTTGGTGAGGAAGACTATCTCTATCATAGTAGAGATCTCTTAGTTCCTCTTTCTTTCTCTTGGATTTTTTTTTTTCCAGCTGTCCTTCATGTTCCCCTATGGCGATGTCATGAGCCCTTGCTTCTAATGCTTCTATGATGCCACGATGCATCCCATCATTTATTATAGCCATATCCTATAATAGAAGACTTAGGAACTATGAAATGAACTTCGGTGAGGAAGACTATCTCAGTCATGGATTTTTGCTTTTCAGCGTCCTCCACTTCTTCGGTGATATGAGCTTCTTTTCTTCTTCCTTTATTTCCCTTCTTGACCTTAGGTACATATCTATTCCACTAAAGGAATGTACTCATTCCTACGGACGGAATGTACTTAAGCTCCCCCTTGGCTCAGGAATTTTTTGGTTCCAAGTTTCTATCAAGTAAGAAAATTCTTTCTAGGTTCCCTCTTAACTAGGGACCTGCAACAACTCCTCCGGTGGAGATGCTGGGACAACCAACTACTTGAAGAACTCCTTCCTTCGATGTCATGAATTTCTTCTTCGTCATGGAGTCTTTGTGAAAATTTCTGAATTTAACACATCAAAAACCCCTACTGCAATATTTGGTTTATTATCTCCTACTTTTTCTTTACATTAACAAGTTATTTATATGCATAAATATCGAAATAAGCACAATTGCAACCTTCACAAACATACAGATCAACAACTGAAATAAATTGAGACAACACAAGGGACACCGTTATTTTTGGACAATCGTCCCCAAAAAACCCAATGCGGGAAAAACCGGTGCAGCAGATATAAGGGTTTTTATTATTATGTAGATTTTTGAATACAAATAGGGTGTTAGAAATGGCTCACCCTTCAGAGATTTTCCTTGGCAGAAGTACCTTGCTCCGGAGACAGATATTCCAACTAATTCAACAACCAGATGATTGTCCCCACAGTGGCTTCCTCTGTTCCTTAGCTGGACAACAAAAGCTGCTCCAAGCTAACTTCCGGAACTGCATCACCCTCTACGGCTCTGCATTTGCCTCTCAGCTCTCAGTTTGCCCCACAGAAACACCATAGCGCAACTCCTTCAGCCCATCGTAAGCTCTGATAGCCTCTGTGTCTGCCTGCGTCAGCCTCTCGACCTCCTGTGTCCTCTGTGCTAGCCCTTTAAGCCTCTGCATCAGCCTAGGCTGCCTCTGCGTTGTCTCTCTGGCACTTTCTCTGCCCCTCTGCTATTTGTTCTCGGCCTTCTGCCGAATTGCCCCTCGCTGTAACTGATCACTGAGTCGATTTCTTAGCAAACCCTGCCCCAGAAAATCAATTTGATTCATCAACTTGGTTTATTTCCCACTGACCCTCAAGCCTTCTCTTATACTTTTCCGGTTAACAATTCAACGACCGAGATTAAATCCCTAATCTACGACTAAGATTAAATCTGGCTTGATCCTCGTTATTTAGAACTTTCTCTTGCATATTATATATATATATATTTTTCTCAGTAAATGCTAAATCTATTAAAGTAAGGTAACAATAAAATTACAAGGAGGACTAAGCCTTGACATATAGGACCTGCATGCTTTCAAAATTGACAGAGCTGTCCCATATTTGGGGAGACCATTTACAATGATCATACATCCAAGTTGGAGTGAGATTTTCCAGCTTCCAGACCATAAATACATAACCAAAAACAGAGTGAAAAACTCCTGACCGCGCCGACAACACCATATAATTGTTGGACCCAAAAACAAACAAAAAGAGTACTAAGAAGGTAGACAGGAGTCATCAAATGAGCTTATCTTGGTTCGACTGCACTTCCTCCACCAGACATTCGTTGCCATACCAAATATCTTCACCGTGCTTCGCCTCGCCCTCCCTGCTGCAACCTGGGAGATTCAGAGCCAGAGGAGAGTCGCTTGAACATCCGTCATCTTTCGACGATGCCGACGCGCCATGGCTGCTGTCGCCTTGCTACATATCCATAGGATCACTGCTTGAACTACCTTCAGTTCCCTTATCCGCTTCCTGCAATCCACCTTGCTTGCTTGTCTGACCAATATTGCCCTGCTGTTGCTTTGTGCCATGGCCACCCACAATTCTGAGACCTTGCTGAGAATATTTCGCCATGTCGCTAGCAGAGACAGGGATAGAAGACTCCTCCTCCGTGAAGATAATGGAAATGTTAGCAAAAATGATTGGCCGATTTAAACTGCTTTGGAACCTGAAATTGAAATTCTGAAACGCATGATACGGGAGTGTCCTGTAGGAGGGACTAGACGGGGGTGTCTTGGCATGAGGGGTAGGCTGAGAAGACTGAGATCGCCTGCGACCTCCTCATCCTCGGCTCCCACCACGATGACTCAACAATCTTTGCAGGACCATGGCGATTCTGCAGAACCAAAGAATACTGGACCAAGTAGGAACACAAGGATAAAACAAACAACAGAGAATATAGCTTGCATGCCCAGAGTAGTGGCAGTCGGATGGGGAATAGCAATGGAAGTCAGGTACTTGAATATGCTTGGGCTTATCACTGATAGCAGAGGTGTATCCTCGGCAAGGATGCTTCAAAAGGGATGGACCACAGGAAAAAGCTGGATAGCAAACCATATATGGAGGGATTGCGAACTGCCTGAATAGAACCATCTGGACCATGTAACTATCGAGGAGGAGCATTAAATCAACCTGCATGATGATTTGAATACACATAATGTGAACCAGCTTGGGCTTTGCGCTAACCTGGAGATGGGCGCTCCGCTTCAGGTTGCAAGACACTATGCCGACGTTCATAAATGAACTCATTAACTATGAAATGAATCACCCACATCCGGGTCTCTTGCATATTATATTAATACACATTAATATTTTAATTTTCCTAAGTTTAGACTTAGGGTCTCATTAAAGATAATAATTATTTTAATATCTCTCCATCTGGGTGGAAAATCCCCAAACGATTTTCTATGCCTTGGAGATCTCATGTGCCTTAGCCTCTCCACCAATTTTCATGCCTAGAGCACATGCGATGCTACCAAAAATCAACACTCCCTCTTAGCGAGGAATGTGCTCTGGTAATGCTTCACCATAGAAACATCACATTGATCTTCCGCATCAATACCTGTGCTGATGCTTGGCCTGTTGCCTCACATCCCCTGCACTGCTGCTTCTTCTACTCCTGCCTATGACACTGCCACTGCCACATCTATACTGCAGCTCCCTCTCAACATGTTGCATCATGCTGCCCATAGCACTGCCACTACTAACTGCTACGTTGCAACTCAGTTACCGAGAAGTAAGTAACTGACTTCTCCCAACCATTGACATCCCGGTTAGTTTGGAGGCCTTGTGATGCTAAAGTTCCCTCCGCTACTAACCCGTGTTCCCTCTGCTGCCACTGCGTTGCTGCAACCTCTTTTGTGCCTCTCGCATTACTGCAACCTCTATTGCGCTGCTACAAAACTCTGCACTCTAGCCCTGCCTCGCTGCTCCACCACACTTTGCTTCGTCTGACACCTGTCATTATCCTACTGTCGTTAAGGGCTCTAGTAGTTGTATGTGATCCAAGAATCTGGGCACCTCAATGATCCCGCACCACATGTAGTCCTCATGACTACAACTCGATGTCACCTCACCTCATCTCTAGAGGTGTATGAGCACTCATGGCACAATCGTCATCAGTCTCAACATCCTTCTTCTCCTTTGCTGAAGTTACCTTTGAGTCGAAAGCTTCTCCCTTGCCTTTCTTCCTGGGGCACTGAGATGAATAATGTCCCAGCTCCCCACAATTGGAGCACTTGACCTTGGATATGTCCTTCTTCTTCCTCTTCCCTTGCTGTTTCGCAGATGCTAGAGCTGCATCCTCCTCCTCTTTCTTGACTCGAACTCCCTTACCACTACTTTCCGCCTTGAACAACCTCCTGATCTCTTCCCGTCGAAGAGCTGCCCACATCTCTTCCCAACTGGGGAGAGTCGCTCTACCCAAGATGCTTTGGACAAATGTCTCCCAGTCCTTGGAGACTACATTCAGAGCAGTCCTGACCATAAATTTTGGATCTGGTGTAGACCTCACGAAAGTAAGCTGGTCATAAATGCAACCTGAGGAGGAAGTGATCTATCTCCTCTCCTTTCTACATCTGATATAATCTTAGCTGATTCTTCAACAACATCTTCTGCTGCGCAGAAGAGCCTTGGTATAAGGTGGTCAGGGCCTCCCACATCTCCCTTGCTATGTTCTTCTTAGCAATATGTGGTATGACATGTTCTTTGACCCCGTCTAGTATCATGCATTTCGCCTTTGCCTCGACCTCCTCGTACTTCTCATTAGCAGTGGGGTCAAATGGGATAGCTACGGTTTTCAAGGCATAGTCCTTGATGCGATGTTTATCCAGGATTGCCAGGATCCTGGCTGTCTAGATGACAAAATTGGAAGCCCCGTCCAATCTGTCCTAATCCCTCAATCCGTTCACTGCCATCGATGCTCCTCTTCTAGACTCCCTCCGAGTCTCGAATTCCCTCCTGGAAATCCTTTTGCCCACTGTCAAACCACTCCTCTCCAATCCTTCTTTGTCACTGCAACTCGAATATGGATTTCTTGGCTAGAAATCCGTCGAGGTAGTGCTTCCCTCTACCTTGGTTCTGTCTCCTTAGACACTGTTCTACACAGACAAAAACAACGTCCCACCAACTCCTCAAATCACAATATACACAACTCCCTTATCCCCTAGCATTGAAGAATCTGAGCTCTTTGGCTCTGCGCAATCAGTGAGATTTGGATCAGCTCCTCCTGTCCTCAGCGTCAAGATTAGCGGGCATTGCATAGGCCTGATCTGCCTCCTCCTATCTCTATGTTGACCCTTCCCTTGGCTCGAAACGCTGATGCAGGCTCTGCGTGAGCCTCTGCGTCACCCTCTAAGCACTGCGTCACTTCTTCCTTTGCCGCTTCAGCTTTGGAACAACGCTGTCTCGCGGGACAACTGCTTCGCAATTTTCAGATTTCTTCTGCTTGTGTCTTTAGTCGTCCTTTGATCTGCAATTGCTTTGATACCATGGGAAAATTTCTGAATTTAACACATCAGAAACCCCCATTGCAATATCTGGTTTATTATTTCCTACTTGTTCCTTACATTAACAAGTTATTTATATGCATAAATATCGAAATAAACACAATTGCAACCTTCACAAACATACAGATCAACAACTGAAATAAATTGAGACAACACAAGGGACACTGTTTTGTTTGGACAATCGTCCCCGAAAAAACCCAATGCGGGAAAAACCGGTGCAACAAATATGAGGGTTTTTATTATTATGCAGATTTTTGATTACAACTAGGTTGCCAGAAATGGCTCACCCTTCAGAGATTTTCCTTGGCAAAAGTACCTTGCTTCGGAGACAGATATTCCGGCTAATTTAGCAACTGGGTGATTGGCCCCACAGTGATTTTCACTGTTCCTTAGCTGGAAAACGGAAGATGCTCCAAGCTAACTTCCGGAACTGCATCACCCTCTATGGCTCTGCATCTACCTCTCAGCTCTCAGTCTGCCCCACAGAAACACCAAAACACAGCTCCTTTAGCCCATCGTCAGCTTTGATAGCCTCTGCGTCTGCTTGCGTCATCTCTGCATCAGCTTCTCAGCCTCCTGTGTCCTCTGCGCTAGCCCTCTGGTTGCCTCTGCATCAGCTCTGGTTGCCTCTGCGTTAGCCCAGGCTGCCTATGCGCTGTCTCTTCGACACTTCCTCTACTTCTCTGCTATTTATTCTCGACCTTCTGCCGAACTGCCCCACATTGCAACTGATCACTGACTCGATTTCTCAGCAAACCCTGCCCAAAAAATCGAATTGACTGATCATCTTGGTGTATCTCCAACTAACCCTCAAGCCTCCTCATATATTTTTCCTATTGACGATTCAACGGCCGAGATTAAGTCCCTAATCAACGGCTAAGATTAGATTTGGTTTGATCCTCGTTATTTAGAACTTTCTCACCCATATTATATTAATACACATTAATATTTTAATTTTCCTAAGTTTAGACTTAGGGCCTCTTTAAAAAAATTAATTATTTTAATATCTCTCCATCCGGGTAGAATTTTGCCAAACAATTGCTGGGTCTTGGAGATCTCCTGTGCCTTAGCCATTCCACCAATTTTCATGGCTAGAGCACATCCGATGCTACCAAAAATCAATAGTATTAATCTTTTGGGACTTCTTCATCGGTCACAAACCATCCATCACTTTCATCCATGAGTCAGTCATGTCATCATTCCTTTCATTGGAAAGTGATCCATTAGTCCATTTCTAGGTTTCCTTCATGCCATGCTGCCTTCTTCATGCCATGTTTTTTGGAAGGATCATACATCCTTCTATATGGTCCTCTTGGTTGACATCCACAGTTCTTCCCTTGGCTGACCTACATAAACCCATCCAGATATTTGTTCAAAAATAAGAAATAAAATCAAATTACCTTTATGGTGGTCTTTCATCATGACATTTTCCAGTTTGCATCAACATCTTACATACATATTGACATATCTCCCAAAGATATCTATTGTCAAGGGTCTCCATCTTTCTTAGATTTCCATCAGAGTCTTCATATCTTTCTGGGAGATTTGCTAGTCAAATCTTCTAGTTCCCAGATGTTGATTGCCTTTTCCATGGTTGCATAGTCCATGATCTCTTCCTTCCTTTCTTCACATATTTCATTCCTAGAAACTTCCAATCAGAGTTCCTCTAATCACTCTCAACCACCTCATTTTCACATGAGGTCATTTTATGTTGATTTCATCTAGTGTGACCTATGCCTTCTTGTATCCTTTCAGCGGAGGAGATCCTCTCCCTTTTGATCATGCTCTCAAGATGGAGCATTGATTCATGTTACTTGCAACCATATGACATGATTCTATAATATTGATTACTAGCATACATACCTTATTTTCCTTTAGGTCATCTAGGCTTCCTTTAGCAACTTCCTTTATTGAAAAGAGCCTCAATCCCTTGATCTGCTTCCATTTCTTATGTCATCATACCATCATCCCATGAATTCCACAAATTGGAATTCCTGATGAAACACTTTGCTTCCTCTCTAGATCGGTGAACCTTCTGATGAAGATTTCATTAGAGAAATTTGAGGATCTTGAATATCCCCATCGGTAGATGTTTCCTTTTGACTGAGGTATGATGAGACTTGTCCTGGATGACTTCTTCCTTTCCTTAAGTTTCCAATGAGGTTCCCAAGAGCTATATCCTTCATAGTTGACTGCCATCGATTTTTTTCCTACTACCCTTCATGTTTCCCTATGGTGATGTCACGAGCCCTTGCTTCTAATGCTTCTATGATGCCACAATGCATCCCATCATTTATTATAGACATATCCTATAATAGAAGACTTAGGAACTATGAAATGGACTTCGGTGAGGAGGACTATCTCAGTCATGGATTTTTGCTTTTCAGCTTCCTCCACTTCTTTGGTGATATGGGCTTCTTTTCTTCTTCCTTTATTTTCCTTCTTGACCTTAGGTCAATCTCTTTTGTAGTGCACATATTCTTGCTCCCACAACGGATTTGGCCTTTAGTCTAGATTCTTCAATCTTGCACAGTGACCATAGATTTTGCAATGGTAGTAACTTCCTTCTCCCCATAAATGCTTGAGGTAAAGTTACCCCACTCCTCAGGTAGTGTATTTAATACAATTGTAGTCATTTTCTCTATTAGACATGATTTCTCCCAGATTTTGTAGTTGATCCCGGATCTCAGATATCCTCATAAAGTATGAGGCTATTCCATCTTCCCTTGACATCTTCAACTTGTAGAGTTCTTACCTTAATGAGATGACTTCTCTAGCAGTGCTTATAGAATACAACTCTACCAGTTTGTCATAGATTTCTTTTGAAGTTTCGAGTTTAGATACATATGGGAGGAGGGGATCCTTGATGGATTCTATGAGAACCCTTTGAGCCCTAACTTCCCCTTTCATATACTTGGCAATAGCTTGAGTGTCTTCCTTTCTTGTTTTAGTGATAGAACCTTTGACATGTTCCATAACCTCATTTTCAATGAGATTCAAATCTATCCTTTTCTTCCATGCAAGATAGTTTGAAGCGCCGACCAATTTGTTGCTTTCCTTGCAAAAAGACATTTTGACAAATTCAGATGTGGACGTAAATATACTTACTTGATAAGATGCTCCTTCTTCTCGTTGCTTCCTTGATGTTGATGATGATATAGAGGATAGGAAAGTTTTCCTTGATGAAGGTAGTTTTCTTCAAGAATGATCCTTGATCCCAGAGAGAGTGAGATGACACCGCCTTTTGATCTAGCTTCCTTTGGATGAGTAGCCTTCAAAACACTTTAACTTGAGTAATTGTAGGGTTTTGGCCTTCTCCCTCTTGATGATGATCCCAATTCTCCTTTGTAGACTTATTTGATCTAAGGTTATGATGCTTCCTTTGACTTCAAGATGATCTTCACTTTGATGCCTTCCTTTGATCCTTGAGTGTCCCTTGATAAGATGTCCTTCCTTGACCTAGTCACCTTAGCTCTGATACAATGTTGAGAAATCTAGGGCATCATGAATTAGGTGATTTCTCTTAATTAGTAACTACTTGTGAGTGCCTTTTACTTCATTAGATTAGGATCTTCTTTTTGCTTAAGTTATTAGTGTTCTTCTTCATCAAACAACTCCCAATGCATGAACATAAATAGGCAAGAGACACAGGATGTAGGCTATCTGCTAGGGCCAAAACCTCTCACTCTTTGAGAGGAAAACCCCTCACAAATTCTTCTTATAGAGATTCCAATTGACGAATGCCAAGACCAAGACCCTTGACCTATTTGCCACTCCAATACCAAGACACAAGTCCTCTTCCACCTCATTTACTCTCTCTCGGTTCCTTCTACTTCAGATTTCACACCACATGAGATCACTGTGGTCATGAGATGACACCGAATTGAGGTCACTATAATGGTACCGAATTCTGTGGTCACTGAGTTTATCAAGGATACCAAACCTCTCCTTCAGCAGAAGCACCGAATCCTGAAGTCATACCATTGAATCATAGTCACTGTTATTTGAGGTAGCACCGAGACCTTCTTGATGTAATAGCACCAAGACCTTGTCAAACACTTGTGACCTTCTTCCTGTGTTGGCACATAATTCTCTTTGCTGTGGTGGCACCGAATTCTCTTTCTTGCGAGACAAAGATTACACTAAGATCCTTACTGTGATATAGCATTGAGACAGTGAGGAGATGTCACTGTGGTATCACCAAAACTTTTGACTGTAATATGGCACCGAGATTTCACATTTGAGATAACACTGAACCAAAATTTGATAATACTGAAACTGAGCTTATCTTTGTACCCTTATCCGAGCTCATTACCTCAACTGTCAACCGAACTTGTCTCTGTAGTAGATAGCCAAATTGTGGAGGAGATCCGAATTGCATGACTGTGGAATAGGCCGAGCGGCCTATTTATATTAGTTTGTCCATGTAATTAGCCGACATGATCATATGAAGAGTTGTGTCTCTAATTTAGGTGAGTGAACACGAGTTTTTGCATTTCATCTTAAAGCCGACTTGAAGAGGGATAACTTGTGCTTGTCTTGGAGGGCTACGTTGGGAATTCTATTGACTTTTATACATTTGTAACATGCCCAAGAAGGGTCCTTCATACATGACATTGACTCATATTGACTTTATGACCAATCCTAATGACTCACAATGGGAGTCATACTAAAAATAAAATTACTTGCTCATGAAACCCATGAGATAAGAATTACAATAATAATTTTATTTTTCTTCTTTAAATCAATTATATAAAATCATAATTTCACATGTCATTATGAAGATCGAACCTAGATACACTTTTCAACAATAGGTTAACGGGAGTGGGGGATGATTTCTTTCCCGATCGTAAAAGAGGATTTCCTCTTGCTAAATTGAGAGATTAGTTAATTTGAACACCCTTGTTTACTAGGGACATTCCAAGGGGAACACATGTTGTTTTTGGGAGATGGGGCATTCATTATTATAGAATATTTTATCCAAATGTCTACGGATCAAGCATTTATGTAAGTTTGGTAAACACAAGGCTTTATTAAACATAAATATTTTCGAATAGAGTTGCTAACCTAAGAGCCTCTCAAGGAGGATTTTTGAGTATGACCTTTTGCCTTTATGCATTGTTGAAGTTGTTGTTTCCTAATCATCTCCTTTTATTGTGCAAATCACCCAATGATGCGACTGCATGAAATATTTTCACACATATGTTTGATTGAAGTCAATCTTTTATGCCCAACCCACCCATTGAAGGAAGGGGCTTGATTTTATGTAATTGAACCAATGAAATCATTTTCCTATTTGATTGCTTTGTTTTGTTCCAAGGAAATTCCAAATTATTTTGCCCATTTCATTTATCACCTCTATTGGGGCAGAGAGAGTAGAGAACAAAAACAAAGGCAACGATGAAGGCATAGATGCCACTAGAATTTGTATGGTTCCACGATTTTAACCTAGCTCCCCAAGTTAAAAGATTCCTTTTGAATTATTTGGTATCGACGACAACGCTTTTGTTACCAACCTACCAATAGCTATTGGAATTACTCTATATGTGATTAAGCTTCATTTTGTTTTATATGTGAAGTCTAGGATTTCTTATAGTCATGAAAGTTTATGCCCATCAACAATGATGTGAAAGATCCTAGGTTTTTAGTTGTTCAATTTCCCACCTAGTGAGTGTTTAAAATATTTTTGAATCTCCTTGCAACAATGGTTGATGCACTTCGCAATAGCAAGAAATCATCTACAAATTGGAAGTGGATTACGTTTTTGGATTCCTGGAAACATTTAGTTCTAGGTAGCAAACTATTTATTAATTTTGCTTTAGGGCTATACCTAAAGATTTTACTATAATTGTATATAGATGGAATTAAGGGGATCCTTGCCAAAATCATAAGAGGCTTTGAAGAAAACAATAGGTCTCCCATTAACGAAGGGAGGAGATAGATGGAGAATCAATACATGTTTTTCAAGTTTGGATATTTCCCCAAGTCCAAAA
This sequence comes from Pinus taeda, assembly GCA_000404065.3. Classification (NCBI taxonomy): domain Eukaryota; kingdom Viridiplantae; phylum Streptophyta; class Pinopsida; order Pinales; family Pinaceae; genus Pinus; species Pinus taeda. The sequence continues at coordinate 159,592 of APFE031125909.1, read as the reverse complement.
ATGGATAAAACCTTGAGAAGAAAGAGATGGTTTACCTGTCAAATGCATGAGTCATTGTTAATTTTCTGACCCAACAACCTGATTAACTATATCCTAGCAGATTCCTTGATGTAAATTTTAATTATTATCCAAATCTACTGAATGAAAAATACAATAGATAACAACATAAGCAAATTCAAAGCTAGTCTCAAACACATGCACACATAATTTCTGCCCTTTAGATCTGCTTTTTCATTAACACTAATCTACAACATACGAGGGCTCCCTTCTTGGGATAATGGGCCTTTGAGATACAAATACAACAAAACATGAAAATGATCCCGCTGATCAAATCCTCTGTAGATCTTGCTTGGCTGATCTGGATCCTTCTCCCTTGCTGCTCCTTGCACTCTTTCTCGAACTGTGCACACTTGAATGCATGTCGTTCACCTAATCACTGAGATCTCACTATTGCACTATGTGTTATGCTCAAAGATATGTTTTCTCCATAAACCTAGTTATAAGTTCGAGTTATTGACCGAATCCACAACCCTAATCTCTAGGGTGATTGACAGTTGATATTAGATCTAAACATCACTTGAAATCAATGATTGAGAATCATCTAATTCAATAATGCAAATAACATTTGCATCTCATTAGATTAACTCACTTTATCTTATAAAAGTCAATTAATTTAGTCATTAAAGTTTTTGCTAAGGTTAACAGTCAATTAGACAACTTCTACACATCTAGAGACTTGTGCAAATGTACTTTCTCGATGCCGCAAAAATCAATATTCATATCCATTTCGATTATCATATTTTATATTTGAGTATTTTTAATGTAATGAACTACATTTTGGACCATGATAATGTTTTTACTTTTATATATCTATTGATGGGGAATAGATCCTCCCTACATCTATTGATGGGGAATGAATCCTCCCTACTCTTCTGTGATTAGCTTGTTTACGAGTATCTTTATTCTTGGTGCTATGACTTTGGAACAAACCTTGTATAATATTATTGCATAGGGAGTGATAAAATAATAACAATAATATGTTGATTTTTGTGTAGCATCAGGAGGTATTCCCGCATGACTAAAGGGTCTTCAAGTTGGCCCTAGATGCATTATGTAAATTTTTATTTTACTAAGACAAGTCAGCCTATGAGAAAGTCAAGTCGGCCAATTGTGAAGGGACTTGTCCCTTTGTTGTCACATCCTTTTGGCATGTATAAATAAGATGATGTGATGTTTCATTTGAACAACCTAGAAAGAGCAAGTCTTTCTCTCTCTTCATCATTTTATCTTTCTTGGACAGCCGCACATGTGAGAAAAAGGACAAGTGGCCTAGTTGTTTGACTAGTCACATCTGTGAAGAATAAGGTTGAGTTGACTAGACCTTTGATCTAGCTGATTTCATTGAAAGTTGACCACATGAAGGTTGCACATGTGAGGGTTTGACCGCAGGGTCACACGTGCGAACTGTTGATCGCAGGTCCGACGGTTGTTTGCAAGGCTGAAGTTTGACCTTTGACCAGTGTTGAATTCTATATATTTTGGCCGGTTTGACTAGCACTAACTTTCTATTGTTTGACTAGGTTTGGTTGGTATTTGACTTGGATTATTGGCACAAATTTCTAGACAAATTGCTGATTTGTAAGCCTTATTGAAGAATAATTTTTCCTAAGGAAAGTTGCTAGGTTTTCTCCCAAGGTTTGGTTTCCCAGGGTAAAATTATTATCTCTATTGTGCATGGCTGTCTTTCTATATCTTTATTGTTGATGTTGCATTTATTGTTGAGATTTTCCGAGTATAATTATTCAATGATAGAAATGGCATAAAATATTGTTTGAAAATCATTAGGAGGTAATTATCTGGCATAAAATTGTATTCTACTGTACTTGTCATAGAATTTCAACATGATAAAGAGAGAATAATTCATTGATGGGAAGGTAATAAATATGTAGTTTAAACATAATGGTCAATACTCCCAAATATATGAGATTGTGTTTAAAGTATCTACATATTTACCTTTTTTACTTTATTTAAGTCGAAATTACATTAACTTTTTCTTTCGACTTAGACTTTTTTATTTTATTTAGTTAACACTAGAAATTACATTGGCTTATGATTATTATAATTGGATGTTCTTGGGTTATGGCTGAGTTCTTCTGCTCATATATATGAGTTGTTGTGCAGCGCATCGTAATAACAATGTTGCATGATGTGCTCCACACTTATGTTTGGTGTTGTTACCTGGTCAATTGTACTTAGCAGAATAAGGAAATATGAAATATGATGTGCTCCACACTTATGTTTGGTGTTGTTTGTGTGTAACTAGGTTTGGTCTTCATAAATATGAAATGTACTTTTGATTCTTGTATATTGTAAAATAAATTAAAAATTATTATTGTTATTTTTGAAGCATGGGTTTCATGCTCAAGGTCTTTTATTTTAGAGGTCAACCACCCATTGAGTGCTTCTAGGGTTTGTCCTAGGGTAAAGAAGTCAAAAGAGTCATTGTCATATGAAAAAAACCCCTTTGGGCACATTGTAACTTGTAAAAAGAATTATTTTTGTATTTTAAAGTGTCAAAATACCCTCCAGGACCAAGTCGGTCTGCCAGCTAAAAAGTTGGCCTCAGTAGGGCTTGTCATCCTCCTTGGAAGTCTATATATAGGAGGGAACTCGACCTCCCATGGACACACTTCACTCACTCATCAAGCAAAGAAAGAAAGAAGGAGAAGACAAGTAAACGAAGGAAGAATAAAGAGAAGTCGAGTTTTTGGGTTGTTTCTCTCTATATTCCACTCAAACGTGCGAAGTCAAGGCTAGGGTTTTTGCAACTTCAAGATTGAATTTCACAAGTTACAAGAGAAACGATGAAATGGCTGAAAGAAGGGTCTAATAGGTCATCTATTAGCCCTAGAAGAAGAAGCAAGTCAAGTGAAGTTGTTGGGAGGCCTTGGAAGACGAAATTTTGCTCACACGTGTGGAACCAACAACAGTTGCAGGGGCCAAAAATTTCAGATCTGCAGGAGAGGCCAAAATTCTATAGCTGGGGTGCGAAGTTGTGTAGCTAGAAGAGATTTTACTGGGTTTGACTTGGACAAAGGAAGCACATAATCAAGAAGGTCAGACTCAATTTTGAAAGGGTATTGGTCTTGGTCTAGAGGTCTTGGAATTCGTCATTTGAAGAATCTATAAGGAGAGAAGAGATTTGTGGGTTTTCCTCTCAAGTGGAGAGGTTTTGGCCTGGCTTGCAGCCTATATCCTTTGTTCCTGTGTACTGTTGATTTTCTTGTTTTGGTAGTTGTTTGATGATAACAATAACATAATAGTAAGAGAAGCTAATAAGTAAGAAATAGTCAAAAGACATCACAAGTAGTTATCAAGTTTAAGAGAAATCATCCTAACTATATCCCTATAGATTTCTCAACAAGGACTCCATTACCCAATGGACAAGGCACAAGACAAATTTTCCAAGTTCGGAAGCCCAACAAGGCAATTTTGCCCCATCTTCTCTCTTCTTTCTCTATGTAAATTCTGTACTTGCATGGGGGAGTTGTAAAAAATGTGACTAGCATGATGAACTTACGTAAAAGACTTAGACCCTTGGGATGTGGCTACTAAGAAAGTTGCTCTAGTGTTTTTTTTTTTCACTTAATTAATTATTTTTGTTTTTCAACAATAAATAATTATTTGAGTTTTTTCACTCAGCTTCCAAAATGTTGATTTTCTATTGCAAATTAGACAAGCACAATTTTTTGCAACTAATAATTACTTCCAATGATATATGTTATTAATTTAACACACTTGAGAACATCATTAAGTGATTACACTCTGGAAATTCAACTGGTCAAACATTGACTTTCTCATAATTTCTACTTATTAGAAACTTCAGCCTCTTCCTTAGATTACTTCCCATGTGTGAGAGAGAAAAAATGTGGGCGATGAGTGAGAGAGTGAATGAGAAGTTCAAGTGTCTTTTTATAGTGATATTAGGGTGCCCAAGAGGCACATCTGTTTGCAAATTAAATTATTTTTTCTTTCTTTTAATTTTCCTTCTTCTAAATAGTTTGGGAATACCTCTTGCAACTACCCAAAGATCAACATGAATTAGGTTATAATCCACCCGTAGAGTGTTTGAATTTGTTAAATTGTTCTTCCATAATTTATGCAATTCTTTGAATAAATTTAGGTAGAAGTAAAAGGTAAATATGTAGTACGTTCTTTATATTTCGGTAATTAAACATACTTACGAGGAATTACTACCCACCATAATTTATGCAATCCTTTGCATAAATTTAGGTAGGAGTAAAAGTAAATATTTTGTACGTAAAGATTGTAACAACCCCAAAAATTTAACACTCTCTCTTAGCTACGAAGGTTTTCACCTTGACTTCTTCAGGTGTCCACTTCGCTAAAAATTTCTCCATCCCAAGAAAAGATTGAATGAACCTGCTATGTTAATGTATCCATCCCGGGACAACCACAGGTTGGGGGATGAGCTGATCATCTGCAGGGGTGGTGTGGTGTAGGAATATCCTCTCTGTAGACAAAGACGGTCCCTCTAGCCCAAGAGAGTGGGTCTAGCCACAAACAAGACAATCTAGCATAAGTTCCCTTAGATTGAAAATGGATAAGACCCTACCTCTTGTATCACGTATCCTTGTTCGATGATGTCCTTGTGTTTTTGCTCCAGTGATCAACTCCTTACTTGTTAATCAAACACCTGAATCAAATAGACAAGAAACCAACGCGCACATGATAGCATACAATAGAGTTCAATCTACTTAAGAGGCTAAGGAGCCTTAAGCTACTAGATACAGTATTGCAATTGATATAAGAAACAAAATTTCAGTGGTATTAATATGACAAAAAGGAAGGTACAAGCTTTACCTTAGCGTTGCAGTTTCCTTCGATGGGTTCGGATCCCAAGCATCACTCTAACATCTCCTCAAACACCTCAATCATGGGAGCTTAAGGTCTCTTTCTCCTTGTTCACACCAAAGCATTCTACGAGCTATTCTCCCTTTAACAAGCGCTTAACAAGCATAAATTAAGAACTAAGACTAGCAAACTCTCCAATCTTCCAAGCTGAATCCAAGCTACATCCAAAGCTAGCAGAGGTTGGAATCGCAAGGGATTATATAGGCATGAGAGAGGGGATATGGTTTCTCTTATGATGGGAAGAAGCCTTATCTCTTGGGTTAGTTCCTTCTTAATAGGGGAAAGGAGCCCAAACAGTCTCTCTTGGCTCTATCTCGACTAACCATTTACCAGACCTCCGCTCACGAAACTTCTAGATCTGGAAGCTTCGATTCCATTTTTAAAAACTTTCCAGAAGAGGATCGACGCAGGGAATTAAGGGATAACAACGCTGATTGGCGCGGGGCTCAGTGTTATTCTCAGCAAATTGGCATAGGGAAGAAACTGAGGGATAGCACTGACCTTTAAAACTTGGTTTAAAGGAAGTATCTTTGCAAATGATGTAAAGGGAAAATGCTTTGTAGATGGAAAGTGACTCAGAGAGATGTTCTTCATGATAGGGAAATACACAGGGTTTACTGTAGAGGTGCTCCAAGATCAAGGAACGGGGAGTACAAGGACAGTGGCAAAATGCTGTGTAAGAGGTGGCATACTGTTCATTAGTGAGCCTACGCTTGGGGAGCAGGTCACGAGGGAGACATGTGTCACTTTTTCCATAGGGCATGTCAGGACCATGCGTGGGTAGAGGATACTGTGTACGATTAAAGCAACTTTCCCAATATGTGTTTGACCTCCAGACATTGTATTGGCACATTATAGAGAGGGAAGATGGCAGACCTAGGGGAGATGGCTGGTAGGGGCAGGAGGGGTCCACATACCCTGAGTCGATTAAAAGTATCAGTTTCCCATCTTTTGGTTGCATTCAGGGGGTAGCTCTTTGGCACACGTGGCTCCCAACGATCATTGGTACTACACAGTGGCAGGCACAGGGTAGATTAGCATGGATCAGATTAGCCTGCGATATATGGAGCCTATATAGTGATCACATGTAGGGACTAGAGATGAGGGCCAGAGGGATTCCATCCATTGACAGGGCTATGCTGCAACAGGTCCGGCTATGGGATGCAGGGATTCAGTTGGTCGATAGATCACTCGTGATGAGCGGAGTCGTTGCAGAAGGTGATATAGTTCACTCATGGGATGACACATGGGAGTTCACAGAGGGTTTCATCATATGGGGAGGTAGACATTCTCTGTTGTTGCACAGGTTTGGAGTTAGATTTGGATGGGTAGGCCTTGGTGCCATGGAGATGCCTAGGCAAGATGTGTCTTGCCTCTTTCATTACTCCACCATCGAGTTCTAGGGGAGGAGGATACTGGCTGTGCACGATGGGGAGTATGACATAGTCAAAGTAGTGCAGCGTCAACATGGTGGCACCACTCTGGGACTAGTAGGGAACTGGGGCATCACAACTCTTCACAACTCAATAACCTTTAGGGATGCGTCGACTACTGCATGGGGAGATCATACATATCTTCCATTGGGCTTTAGTGAGTCACTGATGGAGTAGGGGACTTCTGGTACTTTCACCAGCCAGGATGGTGAATGGAGCGAGGGGAACTTCATGTTGGACATGATTGCCTGGGATCTTGGTATTGAAGGATTCTTTTATATCAGGACAGTGCAGAGGTTAGGCATGATCCAGTGGCACATGTGGGACCTTGGCACATTTTGCAGTGACAGTGGGGAGCAACAGTTAGAGAGGATGCTTGCTTAGGCATTGCTTGAGGACAAGCGATTTTGGTGGATTGGAGGAGCTTGCTGGATGAGGATGCCACCTAGGAGGCTGAGCACATTTTGGAGCACCCATCTTTGAGGTTGCTTGAGGGCAAGCAACATTTGGTAGGGGAGGACTGTCATGTCCCTTCTCAAACACATTGTAACAAGGTGTTTCCACAGTTTTTTGCACAATTTTGGCTAAGGGAAAGAACCCAACATTTTCGGCTTAGGGACTTTGGAGGAAATTCGACTTAATTTGGTTGTTAGTGGAAGGTGGGGGCCACCCACATGGGAATTCGAACTAGGCCATTTGAATGGTTTGGAGGGAATTCGAAGTGCTGGATGGAGGGGCCCACATGAGGCAAGGAAGAGCCACAAAGAGAAAAGGAGGAGAGAGCTCTCATTTGGATTCATTCTTATACCTTACAATCAAAATTATTTGACTGTTCACTCTACTGTTTAGTTGAGTCAACCGACAATTTAGCCACGAATCTCTCAAGCGGGAGATTCAACCTCTACTTCGGGGGACCATTCGTGCCCGCCCTAGAGAGGCAGTTCTACAAGTATTTCAGGAGCTCCAAGAGTGTGTTACAGCAGTACCATTCAGCCACAACAGGGAGTGCGTATTTCTGGCTAGTTGGAGAATATGCAAGGGGAGTTTGGAGCTATCAGTGATCAAGCATTTGCCGGGAGAGTTAGAGGATTGGGAGAGCAACAAAGGGCCAACCTTTCTTGCGAGTTTGGAGCTAGCAAAGCCAACATCCCAGCAGTCCGATTTACAGTTACATGGGCCTGTGCAGAGAGCCATCACTAGGCTCACGTGGGAATTGGAGGAAGGAATTGTAGAGCTGGAGATGGCCGGGAGAAGTAGGAGATCACTTGGAGGTCCATTTGAGGAGGATTGCTAGATTTGGGAGAGCAGAGATTGACAGGATCAGTCACAACAACAAAATTTGAAATTGGAGGAGGGCCATGCTGTGAAGGGTCAATTTTTGAAGGTTGGAACCAAGGGAAACCCTTTTTGAGTTTTTCTGGGTTTTGGGCAAGGACCACACTCCTAAATTTATAGATTTTTTTGGGCAGATCTAAGGGTCAAACAAGGGTTCCAACTCATCCAACAACTAGAAGAGCTAAGGGGAATTTGGGCCAAAATTCCAAGGTCAACATTTGGCCAATTCCTTTGTGGGTTTTTCTAGGTTTTGGCCAAGGAGCAAGGAGTTGAAATCTCATAATTTTCTGAGTAAGGGAAGCAGTGATTCCAGCCCTTCAAAGTCAGCAGACAAAACAGTTTTCTGGGCCAGGGCAGTTCAGTTTGGTGCAACAGTTGTAGCAGCCTTCAGTTCAGTATTTTCTCACCTGGGTTTTGTCATGCTTGTCCATTGAGACAAGCCCAAGTGCACCATTCTATTTTACTATTGTATTTGCTCTTGAAGAAGTAATAAAATGGCTCAACAGTTCTCTATTTCCAGTGTTTCCATGGGTGCTTAATGTATATTTTGTTTCTCTGATTGTTGGATTGTTTGCATGCTTTGTATATCACGTACATTCTTGTTTAGGAACATTACAGTTTTGTGCTAGTGTGACGCAGGGTATGCGTAGGCCAGTTCAAATGACTCACTTGGAGATGGTAGTCAGATTCCTGATAGCTTGTGGGTTGAGGAAAATTCCTCATAATATTTTTGCCAGTATTTTCTCTGTGGGATTGCCAAATTTCAACATTTAGTTGTACTCAGAATTTCTCATTGCTGCTTAATAATAAAAATTCTCAGCTGCTGCACCGTTTTACCAAGTTGGGTTTTTTTGGGGACTTTAGTCCAAAAATAATGGTGTTATATTTTTGTGTGTTCCAGTATTTTCTCAGTTTCCAGTTTATCTTTAGCAATAATTTTTTATTTGTGAATATTGCAGTGTGATTAATTTGTTGTTGTCGTAGCAATAAATTGCTAAATTAATTGACAGTTAGAAGAATTAATTCCAGTTGTTGCAACAGAATTTTAGTAGTGAAAGTTTGACATGGTATTAGAGCGATTTTGATCAGACGGGGAAGCTTAGAAATGGAAGAAGAAAATTCGCTGTCCAAAGGGAGCAACATGATGAATTTTCTGGGGGCTATGTAGTGCCTAGTCAGGTAATGCAAATTGCCAGGTAGTTCGATTTTTTAGTGTAGGATTGGCAGAAAAATTCGGTTTGCTAGAAAGAGTGATTCTAGCAGGCAGAGGGAGCAACAATTTAGTATTTTCGTTGGGCAGATTCCTTGTTTGGGCGCAAAAGGGTTTTGTAGTAGTTGCTAGAGATGAATCATCACCATGTGGAAGAAGAAGCACACACAGAGGGAATTTCTCTCAGAGGGTTTCTAGTTGAGAAATCCAAATTTCTAGTTGCAAACGACAGTGTCTGCAAGCAGATTTTCTCAGTCCAGAAGGGAGTGCGCATAATAGATTCAACAACTGAGCATGTGAAAGAGGGATATTTCTTGTCTAGTTTCAGAGATGGCCACAACTAGGCTTAGAGATTAAGATAGGTTGGATGGAGCCTTGAACTATGTCAGCTCTAAGGCTAGGATGTCCTTCCTGCTAGATGAATTTGGCCTGAAGATCTAAGCAGAGACTGTTGTGGTAGTACCAACCGATTCAGATCAATTGAAACAGTACAAGAAAGAAATGGTTAAGGCGAAGAAAATGATCTTGGATGGAGTTTGGGACCATATAGTTTCACATATATCTGGCATGAAAACTGCCAAGGAGATGTGGGATGCTCTTGCTCAGCTATATAAGAATCCTTCTGAGCAACAAAAGATGTTCTTGAATGAGAAGCTGAGAAACCTCAGGATGCATAAGCGTGAAGGCATTGACCCCTTTCTCACCAGAATTCATGAAATCCCAGATCAACTTGCAGCCATTGGGGAGGCGCTTCAAACTACAGAGCTTGTGCATTTGGCCCTGAACAGTGTCTCGGAGGAGTTGGAAATCTTCATCCAAGGCATTTTTGGATGAGATATATTACTGGGGTGGGATAGGATGTGGTTAGACTTGCAACAAGAGGAGATGAGGCCAGCTCTAGTGAAGACCTCCATTAGCGGAAGCATCCGTTAGGGTTCGTAAGGTGAGAAGGAGGAAGAGAATGTGGCCATTGCATTAAAGGGCCTCAGTCAGGGATTGGGGGAGAAGAAGAAAAGAAGGACCTATCTAAGGTCAAGTGCTTTAGGTATGGCGAGTTTGGCCACTACAATACTTAGTGACCTCAAAGGAAGAAGGACAAGCAATAGAAGCAGGACCAGGCGACAACATCTACAGAGATAAACAAATTGTCCTCTAGATTGGAGGAAGATTTTGCCATGTTTGCAGCTATACCTTTAGGAGTGAAGTGGGGCGATATGGAGCTATAATCCTAGAGCAACGCAGAGGTTTGGGCAGGGTCCATTGAGGTGTCTTTTTCATGGATCATTACCTTGATACAGGGGCCCACAATATTAGTAGCGGGACGATCAGTGTCAGTTGATGCAGTCAGGTTTCAGGGTGACAGTTGCAGACTAGTTGTTGAGGAGCACAGAGAAATGTTGGCAGCAGTATAGGGTAGCACAGTGCAGAGTCAGCGATAGCGCAAATTCTTTGGTGGACAATGCAGTGGCTAGTAGTAGTTAGATGCTTAGGAGATAGATGCAGCACAAAGACACAATTGATTCACTATTTCAGCTGCTTCTTAGTTGCAATAGCTGTAGTAGGAACACCAATAGATGAGAGGGAGTCGCAGTGCAGATGTAGAGTTGGCACCAATATAGCAGTGTTAGCAGCAACACAAATGCAACATCAAAGTTGCGCAGTAGTTGGTGGGCAGTGGTAGGCAGTCACAGTAGTCAGACATCAACAACATGTATGGAGGATGATGCAGAGACAAGGTGTTGGAACAGTTCAGTACTAGAACACCTTCCTCGCTCAAAGTGAGTTTTAGTTTTTGTAGCTTCAGATGGTGTTCTAGTCTCGACAATTGTCAGAGAGGCTAAGAAACACGAAGTCTCCATAACCCATAAAAGGTTTCAGGAAAGTCCTCCTAGAAATGCCTTAATTAAGTTAATTAAACAATAATTAAATCTTTCCTAAGTCTAACATAGGAAAAGTTATTAATTAACATGAATTAATTGAGGAAGGTGAGATATCTCTAGAAACTCACATGGATCAACTAAGAGTCCCATAGTGAGATTTTAAAAAGAAGTTCCATAGTGAGATTATAAAAAAAAGTCGATGGGTAGATGGAGGAACACACTTGAGATTGATTTCTTTGGGCAATTCGATTTTCGAGAGAGCAACAACATTTTGCCGGAAGACTTTGACCCAGAGAAGGGAAGTATAGACAAAGAGGGATAGAAGCAGTGAGTCCGGAGGAAGTTTTCTAGTTTCGGAGAGTAGTTTGCAAAGAGGCAGAGATAGACACAGAGAGGTTGACACAAGGGTTGTGCAGAAATCTCTAGAGGGAAATTTGATTTTGCTGGAGAGAAGCTCATTTTTAGTTCTAGAGGCCAGGAAGATTTTTCGGAGTGCCAAAAAGGCAATTTCTTAGTCAGCAATTGACAAAATGACTTGAGTAGTAGTTGTTCCAGGTGGTGCTTATACCAGTCCTGCGCTAGGGTGACACAGAGTCTAGTTTGGATGACCCGCTTGGAGCTAGCAGTCAGAGCCCTGATTGCTTGTGGGGTGAGGAAAATTCCTCCTAATATTTTTGCCAATTTTTTCTGTAGGATTTCCAGATTTCAGCATCCAGTTGTACTCATAATTTCTCACTGTTACTTAATAATAAAAACCCTCAGCTATTGCATTGATTTTTCCAAGTTGGGTTTTTTTGGTGACTTTAGTCCGAAAATAATGGTGTTATATTTTTGTGTGTCTGCGAGTACTTTTTCAGTTTCCAGTTTATCTTCTGCAATATTTTTTTATTTGTGAAGATTGCAGTGTGATTAATTCATTGTTGCCATAGCAATAAACAACTAAATTAGTTTATAGTTATAAGAATTAATTTCGGTTGTTGCAATAGAATTTCAGTAGTGAAATTTTCACACTCAATGCTCTACTTGGAGGTCAGTTAGACCTGTAACCATCTTCTTCGATGTTGTTAAAGCTTTGTCATTATGTGAGCAAGTCACATAGATTGGTGTTATCATGTACCAATGCTTGGGTTGATCTTTTCAGTCTGTACAAGCCTCCCTCTCGAACACCAATCACCTGTGTAGAATCTATGCTTGAGCCCTTATTCCATACAAGGACTTGCCTTTCAACAAATGAAACTCTATACCCTTTTCCTTCCAAATATGAAGTAGAGATCATGTTCTTTTTCAAACCTGGTATATATAACACATCATTTATATGAATATATTCTCCTTGACTCAATTGGAAAGATGTCGACCCAACACCTTTGATTTCATACTTGGTATTGTCACCAAGTTCCACTTTCTGTGTAGCATCGGATGTGCTCTAGCCACAAAATTTGGTGGAGAGGTTAGGGCACATGAGATCTCCAATACTTAGAATTGGGTTTGGGCAAATTCTAAACAGTTTGGGAGATAGTAAAATAATTGACATTTTTAATGGAGTCCCTAAGTCTAAACTTAGGGAAATTAAAATATTAATGTGAATTAATATATAATTGTGTTAGAATGGTCCAAAAGACATGGATCAAGTCAGATCTAATCTTAGTCGTTGATTAGGGACTTAATCTCGACTGTTGATTTGCGAACGAGGAAAGTATAAGAGGGGGCTTGAGGGTCACTTGGAGATCACACTAGATCAGTCATTCTATTCTCTAGAGCAGGGTTTGTTAAGAGAGATAGAATTAGTGATCAGTTGTAGCGAGGGGCAGTGAGTATGAGGCATAGAGGAAGGGATAGTGCCAGCGCAGAAGCAGAGAGACGCAGACACGGAGCCAGAGGAAGCCATGCAGAGGCAGCGGAGACTGCACAGAGCCAAATGGGCCTACGTCATCCTCAGTAGGCTGATGCAAAGGCCAGCAGGGCTGACGCTGAGCTTCAAATTGTGTTGGAGAGGGATTTCGTGGAGCAGGCTTTCCGAATACCTGTTTCCGAAGAGAGGTATTGCTGCCAGATTTTTTTATCTCTATCGGGTTAGCCAGTTTGGCACCCAGTGTACTTAGAAAAGAACTGCTTAATAATAAAACCTTCATATAGCTGCACTGGTTTTTCCGCATTGGGTTTTTCCGGGGGCATAAGTCCAAGAATAACGGTGTTATTTGTGTGCTTGTCTCTGTTTCCTTCAGTTGATGATTTGTAATGTGTTGAGCATGCACTTGTATTTATTTTCAGTGTTTACATGGTAAATAACTTGTTAATTAACATAACAAGTAGGTAGGAATAAATCAGTAAAGTGCATGGAGGGTTTTTAAATGTTAGACTTAGAAACTTCAACATACCTGTCATATGTTTGGAGGCACCACTGTCCACTAACCAAATGTCATTGTGATCTGCAATAGTGCCTATAAGGGCAGAAAAGAAGTAATCCATATAATGTGTACTGTCATCCCTAGATCTCTTATGATGTGGATGCTTATCATCATCAATGTCTGCTATTGAAGCATCCTGCTTGCCCTTTCTCTTCCTATCATTCTTCCCTTAAGGACACTTGTTTTTATAGTGACCAAACTCGTGACAACCAAAACACTGAATCTTTGAAATATCCTTCTTCTTTTGATTTTGGATGAGAGCAGGTCTTCTACTTGTATTCCTTTTATGAAATTTTTGAATTTTTCTTCTTTATTCACCATTCCTCATATGAGCTGTAAATGCTTGGGACTCACCATCATGAGTTCTCTAAATTTTCCCTTTTGATACTAGTATAGACTCCTCTTGGGTACAGGAAGCCCATAGCTGATCAAACTTTGGAATTTCTGTTTTGCCACAAATGCTTGATACAAATGAATCCCATGAATTCAGAAACCATTAAGGGTCATAGTCACAAGTTTTGATTCATCAATATTTTGTCCAATGGAGCTAATCTCTCAACTTCGAGATCCTCATGAAGTAGGAAGCCACAATATCTGATCGAGACATTTGAATATCATGATGTTGATTCCTCAAGGTCATCTTTTGACCCATGTTGTTGACTGTATACAAGCCTACTAGGGCATCATATATTTGCTTTAAAGTCTTCAACCTAGCAATATTAACATAGCGAGCTCTTTCAATCTTTTCTTTGGATGGAGAAATTGTTCAACAAAGAAGACATCTATGAAAGTCAAAGTTGAATACCTCCCTAGATGAGAGGGAGTGTTGATTTTTGATCGTTGTGGTCAATATTCATAATGGAGGAAAAATTAAAATTAAAATTTGAATTAAATTGTTCACTTCGGCCCCAAAATGATAGGTCGACCTCACCATGCGAATGGGTGTGACCCTTGGTCATGTTGAAAAAGTGTAACTAGGTTCAGTCTTCATAATGACATGTAATTGTGACTTTTGTAAATGAAATAATAAAGGAAATAACATTATTTCTGTATGCCTTGCTTCATGGGTTTCATGAGCAAGAGATTTGATTTGTTAGCGGCTCCCATTGAGAGCTTTAGGATTTATCATTAAGTCAGAGAGTCAATGTCATGTATGAAGAGCTCTTTTTAAGCATGAGTCAATGTATACGAGTCTATGGAAATGTCTAGAAGCCCTTCAACGATAAGCACTAGTCTTCTTGTTGAAGTCGGCCTCAAAATAGAGATAAACCTCATGTCAGCTCACATCAAATAGACACACCTATTCGGATATGCATGGGTTGGCTTATTTTATGAGATCAACCACTATAAATAGGTAGGGTATGATCTTTGGATAAATATAGTTCAGAACGCGGGTATCTTTGAGATTTTCGGTGATAATTAAGTCATCAAGTTTGGATAATTTCGATGAAGAGTACAATGTTCGAATCTCTGTGTTGAGGGATATTTTTAGGTGTCATATCACAATGTACAGTTTGGATGAGTAAGGAAAAGATAGTGAGTTCTGAGTAGGGCTAATCATAGTGAGTAAGGCCTAGATCTCTCAGAGATTCAGAGTACAATCATGGCAAAAGAAGGAGAGACAAAGTTGGATGTCAAGAAGGAACTCGGTTAGTCAATAGAGATGCAGTGAGAATTCCTGTAGGGCTAAACTGAAGTTCTGCTCCATGAGATAATAGTCTCGATGTTACAGCAGAGGAAGACCACTGTAAAGTGCTATGAGGAAGCTACATCACAATGTTTCAGTGCTGCTACAATAGCCACAATTGGTCGACATTATATTGACATGTTTCAGTGACATATCCAGCTCATTGAGAAGATGATCTCAGTCTGAAGAAGGTCGAAGAGGAAGAGGTAGTCAAGAATAGAGAACTAGTGTCTTGGTCTTGGAGTGGCTAATAGGTCAAGGGTCTTTGTCTTGGTATTCGTCATTTGGAATCTCTATAAGAATAATTTGTGCGGGTTTTCCTCTTAAAGAGTGAGAGGTTTTGGCCCTGGCTTATAGTCTACATGACGTGTCTCTTGTTTATTTATGTTCATGCATTGGTTACTGTTTGATGAAGAACACTAATAATCTAAAGTGAAGAAGATCCTAATCTAAAGAAGTAAAAAGAATTCACAAGCAGTCACTAATGGAAGAGAAATCCCCTAATGCTAATGCCCTAGATTTCTCAACATGGTATTAGAGCTAAGTTGCTGAAGTCAAAGGAAGGGCATCTAATCAAAGAGACATTCAAGGATTGAGTTCCAAGAAGGGCATCGAAGCAAGATGAAAGTTATCAAAGTAAAAGATCAAGATCCACATTGAAGAATCAAACCCTAGATCGAAGAAGCAGTCTGCAATAGCAAGAGCTTTTGTTTCTATAGTTATCATCAAAAGGCCACAAAGGCCCTCATCAAGTTGTCTACAAGGCAAGATAGCTCAAAGGACTTTAAAGATAAAGATCACATCATCTTGGAGAAAGACGAAACCCTAGAAGCATTTCTGATCTACACTACAAGAGAAGTCGAAGTATATTGAAGGCAAGAAGGCATTGTCATCATCTTCAAGGTTATAAAGCAAGCAAGGATCCTCTCCTTGTCCTTGAAGAAGTTCATCCGAAGAAGCAACAAATCATCCTCGTCCAAAGGAGCAGCCTTCTCTATTGAAGAAAGGCTTTTTCCATTTGGAAGAAGATCATCTAAGAGGGAGCACTAATACATCTTCTTCAACCATCATCAAAGTGATCAAGGTGAAGATTTCATCTTCACTTGTCAAGTAAGTATCCTTCATTCTTTAATCAATTTCGTAAAATGACTTTGTGTTTACAAGGAGATCTATAAGTTGGATGGGTCATCGAAATTCCTTGCATGAAAAAGGAGGATAGATATAGTCCTCTAAGAAGTTGAAGTCATTGAACATATTAAAAGGTCTCCTCTAAATTCATGGAAATGGATTCTTATGAAAGATCCCCTCATATAGCAATATTGGAGACATCAAAGAGATGTATATCGTAAACTCGTAAGAATACTCTCTGAAGATGCGGTAAAGAAGGTCACATGACTTAGATCTGATCTACACAAAAAGTAAAGGTATGAAAGGATGAAGTATATCTTCATAAGATCTCATCTACGGGATCTAGGAAAGAAAATAATCATCATTGGTCTATAATGCACTAATTGATAATCAAGGTAACAAATATCCATGGGGATAAGAAAGTTACTTCATTCGACAACTTGTGGTTTCTATGTAAGATAGAAGAAGTCAAGTTGAAGGCAAAAGTGTTGAAGGTTAAGAACTCAAACATTTGCTGGAAGGAAAGGAAGTCTAGAAAAATTCTGGTCCTCAGGAAAGAAAGAAGAGCATATTTGAGATTCAATGCTATGGAAGTAAAGACTATGGACTTTACAGGAAAGATTGTCCTAAAGGGACAATATCAAAAGAAGAGAAGAAACCCATATCACCGAAGAAGTGGAGGAAGTTGAAAAGAAGAAGTCCAAAAAGAGAGGAAGTAAGAAATCTCTACTATGTCTGAGATAGTCTCCCTCAGAAAGGGGCTTGACATAACTTCCAAATCTTATGTTATAGGATATAGCTATAATAAATAATACGATGCATCGTGGCATCATGGCAGCATTAGAAACAAGAGCTCGTGACATCATCATAGGAAACATGAAGATGTCTGATAATCAACTTTAAAGGATATAGCTCTTGGTGACCTCATTGAAAGATCAAAGGAAGAAGTCATCTAGTACAAGTCTCATCATACATCAGTTTAAAAGGGAAACATCTGTTGAATAAGGATATGTGAGATCCTCATTGGAGGATTCACCGATCTAGAGAGGAAGCAAGTGTTTCATCAGGAACTCCAACTTGTGGAGTTCATGTGATGATGGTATGATGACATGAGAGATGAAGTAGATCAAGGGGTTGAAAATATTTTCAATAAAGGAAGTTGTTGAAAGAAGCCTAGATGACCTAAAGGTAAATAAGCATGATCAAAGGAAAGGAATCACCTCCTATGAAAGAATGTCGGAAGGCATAAATTATACTAGATAAAATCAACATAAAATGTCCTCATATGAAGAATGAGGTGGTTGACTATGATTGAGGAACTCTGATTGAAAGGTCCTGAGAATGAAGTGTGTAAAGAGACAGAAAGAGATCGTGATACGATGCAACGATGGTAGAAGGCATTCAACATCCGAAGTCCAAGAAGATGTGACTGGAATATCTCCCGAAAAGATGTGAAGACTCTGATGGAAGTCAGAAAAAGATAAAAAACCTTGACACTGAACATCTGTGGGAGATGTGTCAATCTGCATGCAGGACGTTGATACTTACAGGAAGATGTCATGGTGAAAGATCATCACAAAGGTAACTCTAATTTGAAGTGTTCATTAAATTTTTTTGAACTAACATCTGGTTGGGCTTATGTAGGACCGTCAAAAGGAATATTTGTGAATGACTTCCAAGTAGACCATATAGAAGGATGTAATGTCCTTTTGAAAATATGGCATGAAAGCAGAATGACATGAAGCAAAGCTAGATGGAAAATCTGATGGATCACTTTTTGATGAGTTGAAGACATGACTAACTCATGAATAAAGTGATGGATGATTTGTGCCCCATATAGAAGTTCCCAAAGGTTGAAGACTCCTTAATGAAGAAGAAATTCATGACATCAAAGAAAGGAGCTCTTCATGCTGCTAATTGTTTTAGTATCTCCACATGAAGAGATGCGATAGGTCCCTGGTTAAGGGGGAGTGTGAGAAGAAGTTTCTTCCTTGGAAGAAAACTTGGAAATTCCTAAGTTGGAAGCTTAGGTACATTCCTCTGTGATAGGAATGAGTACATTCCTTTAATGGAATAAAACCTCCTGGGATAAAAGGGAGTGATAGACATGTTGTTCTGATCTTCACTTGGGAAGATAGAATGGAAGATTGTGTAATCATTTGGCATCCGATGCTCTTAGGGGATGAGATAGGGCATCCCATGAAAGAGTAGTCGTGGAGGACCGATATTCTTTTGGGACTGGGGAGTCCAAGAAAGGAATAGTCCTTATGGAGCATATCCTAAGTGAACCCGGGTGGGGTATGTTCCTAGAGAGACAATGATGAGTATGTCTATAAATCATTGATCTCGCCAGCATTGTGCTCTGATCTTGTGGAGAGATAGAGTCGCTGGTAAAGGCCTTGCCATATAACAATGCTAGTTGATACGGTGTTATACAAATGAGTTACAAATCTGAATTCTTCTTATGAGAAATTCTTCAGATTGAGAATGACCAAGTACCATTATGAATACCTCCCTCGTTAAGAGGGAGTGTTAAAAAAGTGTAACTAGGTTTGGTCTTCATAAAGACATGTAATTGTGACTTTTGTAATTGAGGTAATAAAGGAAATACAATTATTTTTGTATGCCTTGCTTCATGGGTTTCATGAGCAAGAGACTTTATTTGTTAGTGGCTCCCATTGAGAGCTTTAGGATTTATCATTAAGTCAAGGAGTCAATGTCATGTATGAAGAGCTCTTCTTAAGCATGAGTCATTGTATATGAGTCTATGAAAATGTGTAGAAGCCCTCCAACGCCAAGCACTAGTCCTCCTCTTGAAGTCGGCCTCAAGACAGAGATAAACCTCATGTCGGCTCACATCAAATAGACACACCTATTCTGATATGCAGGTTGGCTTATTTTATGGGACCAACCACAATAACTAGGTAGGGTATGATCTTCGCATAAGTATAGTTCAGAACTCAGGTATCTCTCAGATTTTTGGTGATAATTGTTGATTTGTGGTAGCATCAGATGTGCTCTATCCATGAAAATTGGTGGAGGGGGTGGGCACATAAGATCTCTAAAACCCAGAAATTGTTTTGGGAAATTCCATCTGGTTGGAGAGATATTAAAATAATTAATATTTTTAATGGAGTTCCTAAGTCTAAACTTAGGAAAATTAAAATATTAA
>APFE031125909.1:108594-132722 GCA_000404065.3 Pinus taeda | reverse complement strand
TTGGAAAATGATGCTTCAGCGTCCCTGCTTCCAAAAAACGCTTCCGCTTCGCTTCTGCTTCGTGCAACATTGGTTGGGGACACAACAGTAGCTACTCAGTATCTCAAGGAAGATCGATTCTCAAAGAGATGGAGATCAATTTTCAGAGGGAGAGTTGCAGGGTGGAGGAATAGGGGGGATTAGCAGCAATCAGGGGAGCTCAGAAGAAGTGACGCAGGGACTCTAAGAGACAATGCAGAGGGAGACGTAGATTAGAGAGATGTAGGGATGACACAGAGAGGGGCCAAAGCTGCGCAAAGCTATGCAGGGTTGACACAGTAGAGAAAGGAAGCTCTCCAAGGTGTCAGAGAGTCTCAGAGAAAAGTCTCAAGTGTTTTCTCCCAATGTCTATGTAAATTTTTCTGTAAAAGCGATTGTTGCTGAAGATTAATAAAATCCTCCTCTGTTACACCGATTTTCCCGCATTGGGTTTTTCCTGGGATAATTGTCCAAAAATAACTGTGTTGATGTGATTGATTCTTGTGCATATATTTATTTTTGTATAATGATGTGATATCTGCAATAGAATTTATTTTAATATTTATTGAAGGGATTTCATAAATAACTTATTGGAAATAATAAGTAGGTGAAATAAATTAGTTACTGCAGTGATAGAATTTCCGTTTAGAAATTTTCACATGGTATCAGAGTGAAGATTCAGTGACAGGAAGGGAAAATCTATTATGGGTCAAGAGCATGATGTAGAGGCATCTACTCAAGGAGACTCGTGCAGATTTTTAGAAAAATGCACAAGAGACAAAAATTACGATTATTCTATGTTGGCTTCCAGATTGGAAGAAGAAGTTGCTTGCGTAGCAAGCTCTGCCTCCTCGGGGGTTTGGTATATAGATAGTGGAGCTTCTTGGCATATGACAGGAATCTGAGAATGTTTTTCAGATTATCAAGAAGAAAGAATGAATTTTCAGATCACCATGGGGAATAAGGCAAAGTGTACTCCAGTAGGGAAAGGTAGTATAGTTTTTTCAAACAGAAACAAGAGAGCGGTTCCGAGCTACCAATGTGCTGCATGTGCCTGGACTGGGGATGAACTTATTTTCCGTATCTCAACTTCAAAGCAAGGGCTATGACATTTTCTTCATTAAGGAGAAAGTATACGTCAAACACCCGAGTTGGAAAAAGAAAGTCTAGATCGGAATCAGAAGTAACATGTTGTACATGTTGCAGCTAGAATCACCAATGGCACTAATAGGCAGTAATGGAGCCAAGGATTTTAATGAACTGTGGCACAGAAGGATGGGACATTTGCACCATGGGGCTCTGAGAATTCTCAGAAAAACTGTAACAGAGTTCCAGATCTTATTACTGAACAAGATGATGTATGTAGAGGGTGTGCTCTGGGTAAGTATGCCAAAGAAGCGTTTCCTAGAAGTAACAATAGGGCCAAGAGTGTATTAGGATTGATACACTCAGACATCTGCAGACAGATGTCCATAAAAGCTCTTAGTGGTGCTGAATACTTCGTCACCTTCATCGTTGACCATTCCAGGAAGACTTGGATTTACTTTCTGAAAACCAAAGATGAGGTTTTTAGTCGATTCAAAGAGTTCAAGGCTCTAGTGGAGAATCTGACAGGAAAGAAGATAAAAGTGTGGCGCTCAGACAATGGTGGAGAGTATGTTGACAATGACTTCACCAATTTTTGCGCTAGGGAGGGCATCATAAGGGAGTGGACAACTCCCTACAATTCGGAGCATAATGGAGTAGCAGAAAGGAAGAACATGACTATTGTGGAAGCAGCTAGGGCAATGGTGTACGATCAGGATATGCCAAAATTCCTGTGGGCAGAAGCATGCAACACGACAGTCTATGTCCAGAATAGAACATCTCATAGGGCATTGGGCAAGATTACTCCAGCGCAGGATTTGGTCAAACCATTTCAACCAACATAAGTTAGTACCATAAATTCTCCTTCAAAATAGGAGGAATCACAGGTGGAGGAAGAGTGGGAGACTCATCAGATGGATGTCAAGACAACATTCTTGAAAGGGGTAATAGAAGAGGAAGTATACATTGAATAGCCAGAAGGCTTTGAGAGACATGAGAAGAAATTGCATATATGCAGATTAAAGAAAGCTTTATATGGGCTTAAACAAGCACCTAGAGCATGGTATGGTCGAATTGATGGTTACTTGCAGAAGATGGGGTTCGTCAAGAGTGATGCAGATCCCAATCTCTACTGTCTAGTTGTAGAGAATGAGCCTCTAGTCCTAGTATTATATGTGGATGATCTCTTCTTGACAGGATCATCCAGGTTCATCAAGGGCTGCAAGAAGAATCTAGCCACATAATTCAACATGAAGGATTTGGGACAGATGCATTATTTCTTGGGGTTGGAAGTTTGGCAGTAGAAGGGTGAGATCTTCCTTGGACAAGGGAGATATGCTATAGAAATCTTGAAGAGATACATGATGCAAGACTGTAGGCCTATGGGTACTCCAATGATCACCAACTAGAAGAAAATTGATGCTTTAGAAGACAAAGACGTTGATCCCACCTTGTACAGGCAGTTCATAGGATCCCTGATGTATTTGGTCAATAACAGGCCAGACATTTGTTACGCTGTCAACACCTTTAGTCAGTTCATGGTGGAACCTAAGAGGGCGCATTGCGCAGCAGCCAAACATGTTATCTGGTATATACAAGGAACAATCGAGCATGGAATTTTGTACACCAGAAGCAATGACATCAGGCTGAGTGGGTCACTGAGGCAGATTAGGCTGGAAGTTCAGTAGATCGGAAAAGTACCACTGGGTATTGTTTTAGCATTGGATCGGGGATGAGTTCCTGGTGCAGTAGGAAACATAAATCCATAGCTCTGAGCTCAGCTAAAGTAGAATATATGGCCGCTAGCACAACTTCGTGCGAAGCCATATGGCTTAGAAAATTGCTTGTGAATCTATTCCGTAGAAGGATGGATGCGACCAGGATCATGTGTGATAACCAGAGTTGCATCAAGCTCTCTGAGAATCCAATATTTCATGATCGGTCGAAGCACATTGATATCAGGTGTCACCTTGTCAGAGACTGTGTCCAACGAGGCGCTGTATAGTTGAGTTACACTCTACAGGAGAACAAGTGGCAGACATCCTCCCAAGGCCCTAGGAAGAACAAAGTTCGTTTATTTTATGGAGATGATGGGGATGGTAAAGAATCTATTTTAGTAGTAGAAATGGATAAGTGTCAGGTGTTGTAATGCAACAGTTAGCGGTGTTATGGGCAGCATGGGCAACATATTGAGAGGGAGTTGTAGTACAGATGTAGCAGTGGCAGTGGCAATGTCATGTGCAGTAGTACAAGAAGCAACAATGTAGATGATGTGAGGCAACAGGCAAGCATCAACACAGGTACTGGTGCGGAAGGATCAGTGTGATGTTTCAGTGGTGGAGCATTACTAGAGCACATTCCTCGCTAAGAGGGTGTGTTGATTTGTGGCAACATCGGATGTGGACTAGCCATGAAAATTGGCGGAGAGGCTAAGGCACATAAGATCTCCAAAACCCAAAAATTGTTTTGGGAAATTCCATCCGGTTGGAGAGATATTAAAATAATTAATATTTTTAATGGAGTTCCTAAGTCTAAACTTAGGAAAATTAAAATATTAATGGGTATTAATATAAAACTGGGTGAGAAGGTTCTAAATGACAAGGATCAAGCCAAATCTATATTAGCCATTGATTAGGAACTTAATCTCGATCGTTGAAGACTCAACAGGAAAAGTATAAGAGGAGGCTTGAGGGTCAGTTGGAGACACACCAGTAGATACTCAGTATCTCAAGGAAAATTGATTTTCAAAGAGAAGGAGATCAATTTTCAGAGGGAGGGTTGCAGGGTGGAGGAAGAGGGGGGTTTAGTAGCAGTCATGGGAGCTCAGAAGAAGTGATGCAGGGACTCTGAGAGACAGCGCAGTGGGAGACACAGATCAGAGAGACGTAGGGATGATGCAGAGAGGGACCAAAGCTACGCAGAGCCACGCAGGGCTGACATAGTAGAGAAAGGAAGCTCTCCAATGTGTCAGAAAGTCTCGGAGAAAAGTCTCAGGTGTTTTCTCCCAGTGTCTATGTAAATTTTTCTATGAAAGTGATTGCTACTGAAACTAATAAAACCCTCCTCTGTTGCATCGATTTTTCCGCATTGGGTTTTTCTGGGGACAATTGTGCAAAACTAACCGTGTTGATGTGATTGATTCTGGTGCATATATTTATTTTTGTATAATGATGTGATTGATTCTGGTGCATATATTTATTTTTGTATAATGATGTGATATATGCAATAAAATATATTTTAATATTTACTGAAGGGATTTCATAAATAACTTATTGGGAATAATAAGTAGGTGAAATAAATCAGTTACTGCAGTAATAGAATTTTTGTTTAGAAATTTTCACAATAATTATAGTCATCAAGTTCGGATAATTTCGATGAAGAGTTCAATCTTAAGATCTCTATGTTGAGGGATATTTTCGGGTGTCATATCACAGTGTATAGTTCAGATGAGTAAGGAAAAGACAACAAGTTCTGAGTCGGGCGAATCACAGTAAGTCTCGGATCTCTCAGAGATTCAGACTACAGTCACAACGAAAGAGGGAGAGACAAAGTCAGATGTCAAGAAGGAACTTGGCGAGTCAATAGAGAAGCAAAGAGGATTCTTCTAGGGCTAAACTGAAGTTCTGTTCCATGAGATAATAGTCTCGTTGTTACAACAAAGGAAGACCACTGTAAAGTGCTTTGAAGAAGCTACATCACTGTGTTTCAATGCTGCTATAGTAGTGACAATTGGTCGACACCATGTTGACATGTTTTAGTGACATATCCAGCTCGTTGAGAAGATGATCTCAGTCTAAAGAAGGTTGAAGAGGAAGAGGTAGTCAAGAATAGAGAACTAGTGTCTTAGTCCTGGAGTGGCTAATAGGTCAAGGGTCTTGGTCTTGGTATTCGTTAATTGAAATTTCTATAAGAAGAATTTGTGCGGGTTTTCCTCTCAAAGAATGAGAGGTTTTGGCCTTGGCTTATAGCCTACATGATGTGTCTCTTGTGTATTTATGTTCAGACATTGGTTATTGTTTGATGAAGAAGAACACTAATAATCTAAAGTGAAGAAGATCCTAATCTAAAGAAGTAAAAAGAATTCACAAGCAGTCACTAATGGAAGATAAATCCCCTAATGCTAATGCCC
The DNA here is from genome assembly GCA_000404065.3 of Pinus taeda. Classification (NCBI taxonomy): domain Eukaryota; kingdom Viridiplantae; phylum Streptophyta; class Pinopsida; order Pinales; family Pinaceae; genus Pinus; species Pinus taeda. The sequence goes on along the minus strand of APFE031125909.1, from coordinate 127,489 downwards.
TAGATATCTCAATAGGTCAAACCCGCCTATTCTGATCACTATATACAGTATATACTCTTTCGACCTCCTTCTTTTGGCATCAATTTGGAGCACACAAATCATCTGTTTTCTGTTCACATGTCCAAAGGAGAGAGAGGAAGATTGAAGTTTGATCGAGCTCTTTTGAGTTTGTTGACTAGCATTAGCCTGAGCTATTTGACTAATGTTTGATTGATCTTTCTCGGGTAGTTTGACCACAAAAAAGAGTGGTTGATCGAACCTTTTTGGGGTCGGAGTTGATCAAATTTTTGGGCAGTTAATCGAGCTCTGGCTAAGGCAATTTGATAGAGTTGACCAACAACTGTAGGAGGTCAAATTTCGGCCATGTTGACTGAGGATGATTGAAGTTCCTTGTAGTAGCAAGAAGGCCAAATTTCAACCTATTTGACTAGGTTTGACTTGTGTGGATTTTGTGGTAAGTTTCACTGGAAAACCAGATTGTACTTTTGCTGAATTGAACAATTTCTCCTAAGAAAAGATTGTTGGGTTTTTCTCGAGCTTGGATTTTCCCAAGGTAAATTTGTGTCCCTTTTGTGCTTTGTTATCTCTTTATGTTCCTACTGTCATTATTGCATTACTGTTGAGATTTTTATGTATAATTGCTTAGTGATGTTTGTGTCATAAGTGAACTTGGTTAAAAAAATCATTGGAAAGTAATTATCTGAATAGAAGATCATAATTCTCCTAGAAAATAAACACATTCCACATTACCATCCTTCAAAACTCATTGTTCAAACCTCCCATTTCCAAACAGTCTTCATTAGCATACTCAATAGCCCTTCTTCATGATCAACAATCCTCCTTCACTACTTCGCTGGCCTCTCCACAGGCTTGAGGCACATTAGCCTAGCTCCACAATCCCTTGAGGCATCTTGGCCCCTCTCCTCTGCCTGTGGCCTAGCTTAGATAGGCTGCAGCCTAGTCTTTTTTGCTCGCGTACCTCTGTTATCTTCGTGCGACCCTCTCTCTATACCTCGACCATGCTTTTGTTCATAAAACTGAGGCATGACAAACCTACTTCTCTGCCTATGATAGATCTCAGGCCTCTTGCCTCCTTTTAGGGCTTCGACTCCCCTCTTCTAGAGAAAAATATAAACTCGACCAATAAATACCATCAACACCGAACCTCATACAGACAAAGATGGCTTAATCTCTTCCTCAAACAGAAATCTCAAACCTTCTTGTTTGTCCTTCTCCTAGTTGCGGATCTGCAACTTCTTCTTTTGGGCCTACTGTTCTCACAAGAATGATTTTCTATGGTATGGGACCTCTCTATTGGTCTCTCAAATATATAGACTCTCTAATGTTGCCTTAGGATCCCCTTTAGTTCATGTATCCACCACAACAATTACAATAAACTAATAATATCTTTAGGATCTAAGCCCATGTCTTTAGGTCTGAAACCCACAGGCTTGGGTACTTTTCCTACAATGTGGGTTTTCTCCACACAAGTCAAGCACCTAGGACTTGTGGGAGTACCTCCCAAGCTACACTATTTTCAACACTCCCTCTTAGCAAGGGAGGTACTTCCATTCCTAGGAAGTAACTCATCAGGAACACAATCCTCTTTCACTGCATCCATCGCTGCTACATTACCTACAGTATGAACAACACTCTGCTCGGATGTGGCCCTGCCATTAGAAGCCTCTCACTTCCTCTTCTCTTGATAGGCCTTCAAGCCATTCCAAGGTGTTGATGGGGTAGCATCGGATGTGCTCTAGCCATGAAAATTGGTGGAGAGGCTAAAGCACATGAGATCTCCAAGACCAAAAAATGGTTTGGGTAGATTGTACCTGGTTTGGGAGATATTAAAATAATTAATATTTTTAATGGAGTTCCTAAATCTAAACTTAGGAAAAATAAAATATTAATGGGTATTAATATAAAATTGGGTTAGAAGGTTCCAAAAGTCATGGATTAAGCCAAATCTAATCTTAGCTGTTGATTAGAGATTTAATCTTAGCTGTTGAAGGACCAATAGAAAAAGCATAAGTGGAGGCTTGAGGGTCAGTTGGAGAACACACCAGAGTGATCAGTCATTCGATTTACTAGAGTGGGGTTTGCTAAGTAAAGTCGAATCAGTGATCAATAACGAGGGCTAGTGAGTACTGGATAGAGAGGTAGAGATAATGCTGAGAGACTAGCACAAAAGCAGAGAGGCAGACGCAGAAGCCAGAGCAGGCCACGCAGAGTCCAACAGAGACAACGCAGAGGCTAGAGGGCCTGCGTCATCCATGCAGAGGGTAGCAGGAGTGACGCAGATGGTCCCAGAGGTTGTGCAGTGCCTCAGAGGGCTAACGTAGAGGCCAGAAGGGCTAGCACAGTGCTTCACAGTTGTTGGAGAGGGTTTCGTGGGACAGGTTTTCTGAATACCTGTTTTCGAATAGAGAGGTATTACTGTTAGTTATTTTTCTCTATCGGGTGAGCCAGTTTGGCACCCAGTTGTACTCAAGGATATACTGCATAATAATAAACCCTCAAAATTGTTGCGCCGGTTTTCCCACATTGGGTTTTTCGGGGGACAAGTTGTCCAAAACTAATAGTGTCACTTGTGTGTTTGTTTTCTTTCAGCTGTTGATCTGTAGATGTTGAGACTGTATTGTGTTTATTTCATTACTTATATGTTTTAAATAACTTGTTCATAATTAACAAGTAGAAGAAATAAACTAGAAGAACACAGATTAAATTTCTAATGGATAGACTTTGAAATTTCAACACAAGGTTCCTTCTTTCTAGCTATAGAAGTCTCCTTTCTTCCCACTGACCATGCACTCTTCTTGGTTTGTGGATTGTCCCTCTAAACTTGCAAACTCTCGCTCAAAATCGACCCGTTATGAGTCTCAGTAACTTTCTTCTTTCCTTGATCTATAGGCTTGCCCTTCAACTTGTATAGACCACTCTCCTGAACTCCAATAACTGCTCCTATGGAGTTAGAGCCTCTGGGCTTGAGCATCACCTTTCCATCCTAGAACAATACTTCAAACCCCTTAGCCTCAATCGCTAAGACAAACAACATGCTACACTTGAGCTCCGATACCCAATATACATCATGGACTCGTAGCAACCCTCTTGACTCCATCGTGAATGCCACCATATCTGACTCTTTGATAGTGTTCTGACTCTTATCGCTAACCTCCATGTGCAATTTAAAATCCCATTAAGTTAGAGGCTCAAATACTTCGTGCAATCCAGTCATATGCTTTGACGTTCCGCTATCAATGAACCATGCACCTTCATCAATGGTGCCCTCAGAGAAATGAGAGGCTAGAACAAAGTCCTCCTCAGACCTTCTTGTGAAGTCGTCCTACTCGGTTGTAGATGTAGCAACCATTACCATCTCTTTCTTCTTCTCATTATCTCCTTTCTTTCTACGCAGACACTTACACGCATAATGATCAAACTCGCCACAAGTGAAGCACTTCACTTTGCTCAAGTCCTTCTTGCCATTGTCGAAATTCCATTTGCCGTTCATATTACTAGCTAGATTCAAATTCACTCTATCAAAATTCTTCTTATGAAGATCCTCATCTTGAAGTTCCTCTTGGAGGAAATCATCCCATAACTAGTTCCAATCTGACAACTTGTCTCAAGCGACTAATCCTTTGATAAATGACTTATATTCCTCGATGAAGCCTTCAAGGTAGTCCTCACTAATTCAAATTCTAGAAGGTTATCTCCAATGGCAACAAGCTCATCACGAACTTGAGAAACAATCATGAGATACAAAGCCACATCCATCCATCATCTTGGTTCTTGAGCTTCTTTCTCTATACTATCAACCAATTCTCGTTCTTGTTCATGAACAAATCCTGAAGAGCCTTCCACATATTATGTGCAATGTTCTTCCTGGTAAGATGAGATATCAAGTGATCCTTGACTCCATCAAGAATGATGAGCTTGGCCTTCACATCCAACTCTTTTGGATTTGTTGTCTTAATAATCTCCTTGTCAACAAATGTCCATACTTGTTCCCCAACAAGATTGGCCTGATTCTTTCTTTTTATGGACTATAGTTGGACAACCCATCCAACCTGTCCTCATACCTCAAGCCAACAACCATCTTTGACAGGATGTTAGTCCTTCAACAAAAAATCAACCAGCTCCCTCTTAGGCTTCTTGCTATGCACAATTTGATTCAATTGTCCCTTCAAATTAGCTTTGGTACCATGTTGAAATTCCTTACTCCCTAGGTCTGGTCTATGGCTAGACTTAGCACACAAACACACTAGCAGTGTTCAACCAAAACAACTTTGCATAGTGGAAATATAACTGCAGCGAAACAATAACGTACATAAGTATATATGGCCCAAAAATTATTTTATTAGTCCTTCAATAAATAATCATAGGGCTCCCGTACTAGGAATCATGTCCCTTTATCAAACTTGATACAAATGATGATACAATAGGGCTTGAGGTCAACTCCTTTAGACCTTCAATCTGCTAAACAAATCAAAGACAAAACTCACAACTTGCTGGTTGAGCTCCCTTTTCAATCAACGCTTTTAGTCCTGTTGTCCACAAAAGATCAACTACCTTTAGTCCTCTGTCCTAGCTGTTCTTTGCCTCCTCAACTCATAGGGAATAACTCCTTTTATGCCCTATATGAACAATTGGTCATAGTGGACAATTCTTTTCAGTTCAGTGCACATTACCAGCCTTTAAAACTCATAGGGAATGGCTCCTTTCAATGCCCTGTCACACAACTACGCACAATGGATTTATCCTTCAATTCACTGCATATAAACCAGCCTTCAAAACTCACTGTTCAAACCTCCCTTTTCCAAACAGTCTTCATTAACATACTGCGCAACCCTTCTTCACAAAGAATAGTCCTCCATTACCTCGCTGGCCTCTCCACAAGCTTGAGGCACCTCAGCCTTGCTCCACAAGCCCCTAATGTCTCTCATCCCCTCTCCTTTGCTTGTGGGCTACCTCAAACATGCGGCGACCTAGTCTTTTCTACCTGCAACCCTCTCTTTATACGTCGACGCTCCTTTTGTTCTTAAAACCGAGGTCTAGTAGCCCTACTTCTCTGCCTATGACAGATTTGAGGCCTCCTGCCTCCTTCTAGGGCTTTGGCTCCCTTATTCTAGAGCAGAACAAAAACTCGACCGGTAGATATCATCAATAATAAAGCTCAGACAGACAAACACAACTTAATCTTATGAAAATTCACCTACTGCATTTTTCGGTTTACTATCTCCTACTTGTTCTTTGCATTAACAAGTTATTTAAATGCATAAATATCGAAGTAACACAAATGCAACCTTCACAAATATATAGATCAACAACTGAAATAAATTGAGACGACACAAGTGATACCGTTATTTTTGGACAATCATCCTTTGAAAAACCCAATGCGGGAAAACCGGTGCAACATATAGAGGGTTTTATTATTAAGCAGATTTTGAATACAACTGGGTGCGAGAAATGGCTCACCCTTCAGAGAATATCCTTGGCAGCAATACCTCTATCTGGAGACAGATATTTCGGCAAATCAACAGCTGGATGAACAATCCTACAATGAATGCGGCTGTTCTTATGCTAGACAGCGAAAGCTACTCCAAGCACTGCTCTAGAACTGCGTCACTCCTCCAGGAGCTGCATCACCCTCTCCTGGATCAGAATCTGCTGATCTGCTCCCAGTTTGCCCCACAGAATCTCCCCAACGCTGCTTCTGAGGCCCAATGTCAGCTTCTACGGCTTCTGCGTTGCCTCCGTTAGCCCTTTGAGTCCTCTGCATCATCTCTTTGGTCTCTGCATCAGCCCTTCTAGGGTCTACGCTGTCTCTCTCGACACTGCGTTGCCTCTTTGCTATGTATTCTTTAGCCTCGGATGAAAATCCTTTGCGGCACTGCTCCTCACTGCAACTCTGATGACTAACTTGATTTCCTCAGCAAACCTCGCTCCAGAAAATCGAATTCTTTGATCTCTTGGTGTGTCTCCAACTGACCCTCAAGCCCCCTCTTATACTTTTCCTATTGACGATTCAACGACCAAGATTAAGTCCCTAATCAACAACTAATATTAGATCTGGCTTGATCCTCGTTATTTAGAACTTTCTCACCGATATCATATTAATACACATTAATATTTTAATTTTCCCAACTTTAGACTTAGGAACTCATTAGAAATATTAATTATTTTAATATCTCTTCATCTGGGTGGAATTTCTCCAAACGATTTCTGGGTCTTTGGAGATCTCATTTTCCTTAGCCTCTCCACATAAAACTCGGCTACTCGCATTGAACCCGTGAAGGACCGCATATGACCGACATAGTACACGTGGAGACCCTCAAAATTTGGTTTTTTCTTTTTTTTTTGTGCTTAAAATTTACGATATTTTATGTTTTTTTCTATATTCTGCCGAGTCTTATATGGGTCGTTCCCAAGTCTTATACAGGTCGCCGAGTCAATAGCTAGACGAGTCTTATAGAAGTACGAGTCGTGCAAGATTGGTTCTTAACTTCCTACAAGAATGATTTGCTATGGTATGAGACCTTTCCATTGGTCTCTCAAATATATAGCCTCTATAATGTTGCCTTAGGAGTCTCTTTAGTTCATTAAAGGTGTCCTCAACAACAATTTGAATAAACTAATAATATCTTTGGCTTCTAAGCCTACGACTTTGGGTCCAAAACCCACAGGCTTAGGTACTTGGCCCACAACGTGGGTTTTCTCCATACAAGTCAAGCACCCAGGGCTTGTGGGAGTACTTTCCAAACTACACTATTTTCAACAGTACCATGCAAAACACTACAAATAAACCCTAACCAGTGATGCATTTCTTAAAAGTTAGCAATACTCCGTGTTGTTAACATGCATAAACATTGGATTTGAGTTATGTTAGCTTTCAAATCATTTCTTTCTGTTCTTGTAGTTTTGCTTGGTCATAAAATCAGCTCAATTTTACTCTCATTTGTTTGAAACCTATAATAGAAATGTTAAACATACATCAAAAGATGCCTAAAATTATCCCAAAGGCATGGCTGCTGAGCACCATGTTTGAAATGGCTGTAAGCAGCATTGGGGCATTGACAATAATGGGTATTAGGAGACAGACAAATCAATACAACATTTAGGAGGAGACGAATCAATTTCAACATTTTGGAGTGTTTCATTTCCAAATAATGGCATATCTTAATTAACTGTGGTAATGCAGATTACTTTAAGGAGCCATGTACAGTTGAAGTAAACATTTTTCTGTTGTCTGTAACATGATGATTTAGTATGGGCTTGTTGGCTTTAGTTCTTTTGAATTTTCATTTCATGGAAGTAGGATTCGTCTTCATTGTGCTTCCTAATTGCTCTACTATGGACATTATTCGCTCAGGTCATTCAGTTATTCCAAAGGACATAGGTCATATCTGGAGGTTTTAGCAAAGTCCAATTGGAATGAATGGTGCACACTTAATTTTCTTTAAGTATTTTCCTAGACAATTTATGCAGTTTCTCTCCAATTTTTTCCTTTATAATTTTGTTTTATCACCTGTTGTTTTTGTTATAATTTACTCTTATTGTATTATTTGTTATAGACATTGTTGAAAAGGTGTTTTGAATATGTCACAAGTTGAGTTATTAGAAAGAAGGTATCCTCGGTTGTGTGTGTATATTATATATATATATTATAATATATATATATATATGCGAGGCATTTTGCTGCTACTGGTAAAAACGCCGTTTTAAATATCCATTCAACTAAATACCATGTTTTACTTTTGCTTTTATGTAGCGGATGATGCTAAAATAGCTGATATTATATGGACACATATGCAAGTTGATGAGGAAACAAAGAAAGTATATGGCTTGAGTGATCATCAATATGTTAGCCAGTTTCCATTTGAAGCCTGTATTGTAATGAAGCACCACTTGGCACAGACCATTCAACAGGTATCATTCTTCATCGTCTTTGAACTGTACCAGTGATGTTGGTCAAAACTAATTGCATTTAGCTTTAGGGTTTTATTTCTTTTCATAGTCATGTTTTGGCTGCAACTTTATATGGGTGCTGAAGGAATGCAGAGATAAGTGGCTTATATTATTTAATGTTAGCACACTTTTTGAAGGTCTGTCTACTCAACACTAATTTTATATGGAGTGCAGTAGACCTTTTAGTCTTTAGCTTACTTCACATTAAAATACAAAAGATAAGGTATTGATTGCGCAATTTTGTATAACCAATAAAATGCTTGAAGTGTTTTAGAGTTTCTTCAGTATATATATATATATATATATATATATTATATATTTCACCACATGGAAAATACCTTTATATTCCATATGAGGAATATACAAGTTCCAGTCCTTGAAGAACTATTCATTCTCGACAAGGCTTGAAGCCATTACATCAAAGCTCATCATGTCACTTGCGGGAATTGAACCTGGGTGGGGATGATCCCAATCATTCCTCCCAACCACCCGAGATAAACCCAGTTCACAATTTCTTCAGTTTATGTGTATGTGTATTCTTTTTTATTTCCCAAGGGAAACTTTATGGGGAAAGCACCCCTAGTAAACTTCTTAATTTCTGGTATATTCTATGTTTGAGAGCAATTTACTTCATTTTTTCTTATTAGCCCAATATCAATCACATCAGCATGATAGTAAAATGCAGATAGAACATAAACATAAACAGTAGAAGACAACCCAAGACAAGATGACACAAGATGTGGCACCAGCCAGGGACAAACCCCAATGTGGGGAAACCCTTGATCAAATCTTCTTTAGTCTTCAATAGTTCAGCAGAGAGAGAGAGATAGTACAAATATACAAATCTGAGAATTTATGACAATAACAATAGAGCCTAGATCAGAAATGTCAATGCTGATCAAACAAGATGGAAATCTTCGTCTAAGTGACTTGGTCAAGCCCAGTCAACTTCAATCTTCAACAGTAAGCTCATTGCATCCTTCTAGCTGCTTGGAAGATCCTCCACATGGCAGCAACAGGCTGCTGCAATCACGATTCAATTTGGTCAACACATTGACCCAACACTCCTGCACAAAATGCTGCTGTCCTCCACTGTTTGCTTGCTGCTCCTGCAAATCTGGTTAGGGCACAATATGCATCCCTTAACCTTCTACGCTGTCAGCAAACTAAATTTCTATGCTGTCCTAAGGATTCCTACAACAAACTGACTAAACACATACAAGATGCACTCCACTGTTCTAGGGTAACTTGGCTGCTGCAATTCTGGACTGGTTAGGGCACGCAAACACAGTCCCTAACAACCCTCAAACTAACTCAGAATTGCTTCCTCTTTCTGTGGCTGTCCTCCAATAGGATGCTGCCCTCCACGCTGCTCCTTTAGGGCAGTTTCAAGCCCAACGCATGGACTTGTCACCCTAAAACAGTTGCTGCACCCTCCAGCAAGCCCTCCTTCCCTCGGCCTCCAAGAACAGGGCCTCGACCCTTCAATCAGCAACTCTATCTCTTAAACATACCCCTGAAACAGTCCTCAAATGTCCTTGCTGTCTCTCTTGGCTAGGGCTTCCTTTTTTCTGCCGTTAAGGGCCTCTTCTTGTGTGGATTAGGGCCACCCTCTTGCTGCGGATATGGCCTTTCTTTTGACTACGGCTAGAGCATCTTTGACTGCAGCTAGGGCACCTTTATGAGTGTGGCTTGATCTCCTTTAGGAGAGCGGCTAGAGCACCTTCTTCAACTGTGGCTAGGGCTTCTCTTTTAGCTGCGTATTAGACCTTCTTGCTGCAGATTAGGCTTCCTCCTTGACTGCGGTTATGTCTCCTTCTTGACCTCTCCTTCCACCAAACCCAAACGAGTGGAGAGAGATCATGAGAGATGTGTGTGCCTCAAATGACTTGAGGTATCCTCTATTTATAATGCAACGTTCAAGTTTCGCTGGGGGTTATTTGCTCGCTGGCCGACCTTGACAAATTGTCAATAACACAAACAAATTCATATCTCCATAAATATATGCCCGAATCGGATGATCTTTAGATCAATCCTACACCTCTCAGAGAGAGGAATCCAAGAAAAATATCAGCTGCCATAAATAAGATGACCCACATAGAGTTTGGCCCTAGTTACCAATTTTAACAGTCCCTCTCAACTAGGGAGAACTCCATCTGTTAATCCATGTACCAGTCTGTACTATCTCTGGCATCAATGCACTGCTCTGCTCTGCTGAACTATGAAGAAGAAGAAGTGATCGAGGATGTATCATACCATTCTCCACTGACCCGAAGTCAGTCCCATATAAAGAGAGTGTCTCATACCACTTTTACTGATCCGAAATCAGTTCCAAATAAAGAGAGTCTCATACCACTCTTACTGACCCGAAATCAGTTCCATTGATCCCAGATCAATATAGGTCATCCTAGCATAGGGAGTATAGTAGTATACGATGCGTCCATCGGTTGTACTATGGTCCCTATCCTCATTTCCCTACTCGTTGGCCAGATGAGAGGTACTTCCCATGAGTCCCTTTCTGCATGGGTAGGATGACTCAACAGGAGAAGGATGAGCCACTCATCCTGCCTACATGTTGCCATGGGGTATCCCAGGGGAAGGTTGAACCACTCACCCTGTACACAACAAATCACTAGGGGAAAGCTGGACCACTCACCCTATGATTGTGTCTCAACAGGAGAACCACTCACACTGCCTACATAGCAAACCACTAGGGGAAGGCTGAACTACTCACCCTATGGTTGCTCATCGCTCGAAGAAGTACCCCAAGCCCCTGGGAGTTCCCAGAGCTGAATATCCATCTCATACAGGACCCTTAAGAGAGGGTCTCTCCACGACTCCTAGTTGTTTTCGTAAAGTCAAGAATTTGACCTTTCCTAGAGGCTTTGTCAGAATATCAACGACCTGCACATCAATCCCAATGTGATGGAGCCTTATTGCTCCTCGTTGTACCATATCCCGGATAAAGTGGTACTCGATGTCTATGTGCTTGGAGCGATCAATAAATACAGGATTCTCTGACAATCAGATCCCACTCTGGTTGTCACAGAGTATCATGGTGGTATCCAACACATGTCCAAACAACTCACTGAAGAGCATCCATAACCATACAACTTCATAGGAGGCCATACTCACAGCTATGTATTCGGCCTCAACAGTGTTCAAAGCAACCGATTTTTGCTTCCTGCTCATCTAGGATATCGAAGCATAACCCAAAGAGAAACAACACCTGTAAGTGCTCTTGCGATCCTCCACACTGCCTGCCCAATCAGAGTAACTATGCAGTCTCACATCTCTAACAGTGTATCTTAGTCCATGAGTGATTGTGCCCTGAAGATATCTCAGAAGGTTCTTGGCACCAATCCAATGTGAGTGATGAGGCTCAATCATATATTGGCTCAACGTGTTAACTGCACAACATATATCTGGATGGGAGTTCACTAAGAACATCAATGCTACTATGAGTTGACGATACTCAGAACCATTTCCCAATTCGGTTCCGGCAGCACTACCACATAACTTCTTAAACTTAACCTCCATCGGGGTAGTCACGGGCTTGCAGTCCACCATCCCAAATCTTTCAAATATCTTCACAACATATTTTCCTTGCAATAGGAAAATTTCTCCTGGCTTTTACTAGAACTTCAACCCTAGGAAGTAGTGCATCAGTCCTAGGTCCTTCATTTCAAATTTGGAATCCAACACCCTCTTACGTTTGTCAATGAGAGGGTCTGTACCTGTTAGAAAGAGGTCTTCCACATAAAGTACCAATAAAGGTTCTGATCAACTTCACTCCAAGCCCGGGGTGCTTGCTTCGAACCATAGAGAGCTTTCTTCAACCTGTATACATGAGATTCCTGGACATGAACCTCAAACCCCTCGGGTTGTTCCATATCTGTGGTCTTGCTATTACTTGAGGGGAATGGTCCCCTTGTAAGCTTTCCCTCGATACGTCCTGGACATATACCTTCATGCTCTTCTTTGAACTCAGGCATCCCTATCACCATTTGTCTCATATCGGGTAGGGCCTTGTAATGAAGATGGGAAAATCTCTAGTGCCATAGTTCAGATTGTAGAGATGTGTCACAAGACATGGCCCCCAATGGACTTCCTAACTTGATACAAAGTGCCAACCCTAAACCCAAGAGTAAAAGCATCTTTAAAATTCCTTTTCCAAACATGTACCTTTTCATCGATGAATGCCACCTTGTAACCTTTGTCTTCCATTGGCGAAATGGATACCAGTTCCTTATTGAGATCGTGTTACCCTGATTCAATTGAAGAGTAACATTCCCTACACCCTTTGTGGGATAGGTGGCATCATTGCTGAGAATAATCTCCAAGTTTGTTTCCTTCTCTATCAGTTTAGAGAGAGCTTCCTTGTATCCGATGAAGTGCTTTGAAGCACCATTGTCAATAAGCCAATTTCCCAAAGTGTCTGGAGGAGAGGTAGTGGAGAGGGCCGATATAAGATAATACTCCTTTTTCTTATCAGAAACAACATTTAATTCTTCATACCTTGAGTTCCTTGTTTTCTTGGAGGGTCGGCCATTTCCTTGATGTCCTGCATTCCTTTTTCCTTTGCTATTGTACTTGTCATTCCTTAGATCATTGTTATTGAAGTTGCCCCTGTAATGATTGTGATCATCATCATGCGATGTGTCTCCTCTATTTGGACACTCCATCACATAGTGACCAAACTTATTGCAACCAAAGCATCTGCCCTTCCTTCCACCCTTAGATTCGGGCTTTCCATGGAAATGACCTTTAGACCTTGCATTATTTCTCCTTTTGGTATGAGCGGAGAAAGCAGTGGGGTTGCCTTTATTAGAAGGCATTTCTTGCTCCACCATTCTTGTTTCTTCCTGAATGCATCTTGACATCAATTCTTCAAATCCCGGAATTCGATCATTATTGAGAATAGTGGTTCTAAATATATACCACTCGGGTGGGAGCCCTCCAAGGATAGTGATAGTAAGTTTCCTGTCAGGAATGACTTCTCCAATCGATATAAGATCATTCTGTTGAATTTTCTAAGTCTATCCGTTAGAAAATTAATCTGTATTCTGCTGGTTTATTTCTTCTACTTGTAAATTCTGAACAAGTTATTTAAAACATATAAATAATGAAATAAACACAATACAGTCTCAGCATCTATAGATCATCAACTGAAAGAAAACAAACACACAAGTGGCACCGTTATTTTTGGACAAATGTCCCCGAAAAAACCCAATGTGGGAAAACAGGTGCAGCTATTTTGAGGGTTTATTATTATGCAGTATTTCCTTGAGTACAACTGGGTGCCTAACCAACGCCCCTGATAGAGAAAAAATACATGGCAACAATACCTCTTTATTTGGAAACAGGTATTCAGAAAACCTTTCCCACGAAACCCTCTCCAGGGACTCTGAAGCTCTGCGTTGGCCCTTCTGGTCTTTGCGTCAGCCTCTTGCTGCTCTATGTCAACCTCAAACCTCTCTGCGTCAACCCTTTAAGGCACTGCGCGGCCTCTGGGACCCTTTGCGTCACTCCCTCTGCCCTCTGCGTGGATGATGTAGTCCCTTTGGGCTATGCGCTCTCTGCCAGGCTCTAGGTGGCCTACTCTGGCTACTGCTTCTCGCTCTCTGCCTCTGCGCTGCTCTCTTGGCACTATCTCTGCCTCTCTGTCTAGTACTCACTGCTCCTCACTGTTGATCACTGACTTGACTTTGCTTAGCAACCCTGCTGTAGCAAATCGAATGACTAATCACTCTGGTGTGTTCTCCAACTGACCCTCAAGCCTCCTTTTATATTTTTCCTATTGGTCTTTCAACGACCGAGATTAAATCTCTAATCAACGGCTAAGATTAGATTTGGCTTGATTTATGACTTTTGGAACCTTCTAACCCAATTTTATATTAATACCCATTAATATTTTATTTTTCCTAAGTTTAGACTTTGGAACTCCATTAAAAATATTAATTATTTTAATATCTCCCAAATTGGGTACAATTTGTCCAAATCATTTATGTGTCTTGGAGATCTCATGTGCTTTAGCCTCTCCACCAATTTTCATGGCTAGAGCACATATGATGCTACCCCAAATCAACACTCCCTCTTAGCGAAGAATGTGCTCTAGTAATGCTCCACCATTGAGAATCACCGTGATCTTCCAACATCGGTACCTATGTTGATGCTTGGCCTTCCTGCCCAACATCCTCTGCACTGTTGCATCGTGTACTGCTGCCCATGGCTCTAGCACTATCATTGCTACATCTGTACGACAACTCCCTTTACATCCATGCTGTTGCTGGTCCTTTCTTCCAACACTGCATTTGCACTGCAACTCTCTCTCCTCATGCTGCAGCGTGCTACTGTTAACTGCTATTGCATTGCAACTCAGTTACTAAGAAGTAAGTAACTGATCCACCCAACTTCTGACATCCCTGTTAGGCTAGAAACACTCTCGATATTAAAGCTCCCTCTACCACCAACAAGTGCTCCCTCTATTGACCTCTGCGCTGCTGCAACAACTCCCTGCATCTCGCACCGTTGCACACCTCTCTGTACCATCCTGCACTGGTGCAACACTCTCCGTGCCTCTCGCGCTATTGCAGCCTGCTAGCCTCGCGCTGCGCGGGGGAGTCCTGCATTGTAGCACTCTCCTCCGCTCCATCCGCATCCGTCTACTGAAATCCGCCAATCCTGCTACTCTCTCTTGAGGCTCCCATGGCAAGGTATAATCCAAGAGGTTGGGTACCTCAAGGATCCTACCCCTCATCGCCTGTTGTCCTCTTGACTACAGCTCGATGTCTCCCCACCTTTTCTCTAGGGGTACATGAGTACTCATGGCACAATCATCATTCTCCTTGACTTCTTTCTCCGCCTAGGTTGGGCTGCCTTAGAGTCAGACGCTTATCCCTTTTTCTTCTTCCTCGGACTCTGGTTCACATAATCACCTTGTTCCCCATAGTGGAAACACTTGACCTTGGAGAGGTCCTTCTTCTTCCTCTTCTCCTGCTTTCTCACAGATGCTAGAGCTGCATCCTCTTCCTCTTCCTTCTTGATCTGGACTCCTTTGTTGCTACTTCTCGTCTTGCTTAATTGCTTGATCTCGTCTTGATGAAGAGCCGCCCAGAATTCTTCCTAATGTGGAAGATCCGCCCTGCCCAGTATGCTCTGGACAAATGTCCCCCACTCCTCGGAGATTGCGTTAAGTGCGGTCCTTACCATCAACTCTTCATCCGGCATGGCTCCCATGGAAGTCAGTTGGTCCCGGATCTCCTTCAACCGACTGAGGAAGTGATCTATCTGCTCCCCCTTCTGCATCTGGTATGACGGTAGCTGATTCTCAAGTAACATCTTCCTCTGCATGAAAAAATGCTGGTACAATGTCTTCAAGGTGTCCCACATTTCCTTCTCGGCAATATGTTGGACCACATCATCCTTGACCCCATCAAGGATGATGCATTTTGCCTTGGTCATTGCCTCATCATACTTCTTATTAGCTACTGGGTCAACTGGTATAGCCATTACTCTCAAGGCAAAGCCCTTGATGTCTATCTAGAATGGATGTCTATCTAGAATGGACAAGATCGTGGCCTTCCAGACCACAAAGTTGGACGCCTCGTCTAGCCTGTCTTGATCTTTCAGCCCATTCACGACCATCTCTCTGCTCTTCTGTCGACTCGTCCATGTCTCTCTACTTCCCTCTAGAAGTTCTCCTTTTGACTCATGTTGAGTCTCTTTACTTCCCGCTTAGAAGTTCTTTGCTGGACTCCCTCTGAGTCCTGATTCCTCTCCTGGAAATCCTTCTGCCAATCCTCAAGTTGCCCCTCTCCGATCGTTTGTGCACCCGCAACACTGATCCAGATTCCTTGGCTAGAAATCTACCTCGACAACAACTCCCTCTACCTTGGTTTTGCTATGTTAAATACTATTCTGACCATAGTACCCCACCAGCGTCGCTCCCGCAAACTGCCCACAACTTCCTATGCCCCAGCAACTGAAGGAATGAGCGTCTAGGCTCTGCAAAATCTCGACACTGGCGAAAACAACTCCCTCATCCATTGCGTCAACCCTCCTGGTTTCTACGTGGCTCTGTGTGAGCCTCTCTCTGCCCTCCTCAGCCTTTGCGCTAGCCTCTCTCCGGCCCAAACTGATGACGCAATCCCTCTGCGTCAACCCTTCCTCTGTCACTTCTGCAAGGATCAACTTTATGTCACTTGGGATAGCTGATTTTGCTGTAAATGCCCTGCTTTGCTGATGCCTTCAACTTTCTTGTGATCTGCAACCACGTTCTGATACAATGTTGAATTTTCTAAGTCTATCTATTAGAAAATTAATCTATATTCTGCTGGTTTATTTCTTCTACTTGTAAATTTTGAACAAGTTATTTAAAACATATAAATAATGAAATAAACACAATACAATCTCAACATCTACAGATCATCAGCTGAAAGAAATCAAACACACAAGTGACACCGTTATTTTTTGACAAATGTCCCCAGAAAAACCCAATGCAGGAACACTGGTGCAGATATTATGAGGGTTTATTATTATGTAGTATTTCCTTGAATACAACTGGGTGCCTAATCGGCTCACTCGACAAGGAAAAAATACACAACAGTAATACCTGTTTATTCAGAAACATGTATTTAGAAAACCTGTCCCACAAAATCCTCTCCAGCGATCCTGAAGCTCTGCGTTGCCCCTTCTGGTCTCTGCGTCAGCCTCAAACCTCTTTGCATCAGCCCTCTGAGGCACTGCACAGCCTCTGGGACCCTCTGCGTCACTCCCTCTGCCCTCTGTGTGGTTGACGTAGTCCCTCCAGGCTCTGTGCTCTCTCTGCTGGGCTTTGCGTGGTTTGCTCTGGCTGTTGCTTCTCGCTCTCTACCTCTGCGTTGGTCTCTCGACACTGTCTCCGCCTCTCTGTCTAGTACTGATTACTAATTCGACTTTTCTTAGCAACCCCACTCTAGCAAATCAAATGACTGATTATTCTGGTGTGTTCCCCAACTGACCTGTTGATTGCTGGAGTAGCACCTGACAATTATGTGACGACTCCATGCCCAAGGATGATCCAGAGGACACTTGTACCATCAGATGTCATCAGTCAACAGAGTTTTTTTAACTCCTTCTATCTTCTCATCATATTTCTTCTTTGTACCCAGATTCCACACCTTATGGGGAATTGTAATAAGTGATGCTAGTATGATGTTTCTTGAATTTGTAACAGGCCTAGGATATGGGACTCGATCAGCAAACGAGTACACCTTGGAGTGTTTTTTTTTATCTGGTGAATTATCCCTTTCTTTTCCCTTCTTTTTCAGAGGGGGATAATTCTTTGGATTTTTTCACTCGTGCACACCCCAAAGCCGAGGTGACGGTTTGAAGATTGAGCCCCTGACACATCTTAGTGTCTAGGGTCGATGTATATTACCATACTAGATCACACGAAAAATTTCGTGGAATTTGGCTAGGTCTAAGTAGGATTTTTAATAGTTAAAAATTTCCCGCAAAACGGGATTTTTTAATTATTTTTTATGTAAAGGCATAAATAAGTGGCCTTAGGAGATGTCTGGGGCGTATGACCAGTCAAAATTCATCCTCAGAGGCCCAGCATTCTCCTAGAGCCTAATTTGGGGGTCAAAAAATGACTCAGAGTCCCTCAAAAGGCAATTTTTCCAGTGACAGTGGCAAAAATGAAGAAAAAATGAATAATTGGAAAAATTTAAAATTTTTTCCAAAGTCAAAATAAGTCAAATTTTGACATGGAAGTCAAGCAGATGATCAAGGATGATGTGGCAAACAATGTGGGGCCCACCTCACCTCATAAAGTTTCAGAAAGTCAAAGTCAAAGTCAAAGTTGAAGTTCATGCGGTACAACAAAATGTTTGAGGTTCCAAGGTTGATTTAATTTAAACATGGAAGATAATAAAGTGACTTGGCACATAAGATAAAGAAATCAATATAAAAATATTTGAGTGGGGGACAAAATGAGTGACATGGCATCCACCTTGGAGGTCAACAAATCAGTCAAAAAAAGGCCAACGAATTATCAGAAAATCAGTTTTTATTTCACGGATTTGAAAAGTTTTGAGTGGGGACAAAACTGCCACGTGGGACAGACTTTGTCTCCCACTTGTCCCCCACTAAAACTCGTGGATGATTGAGGTTTATACGCAACAGTTTGTGCATCATTTATTTCACGGATTTGCAAAGGTTTAAGTGGGACAGAACTGCCACATGGGACAGTTCTTGTCCCCCACTTACTCCCACTTGTCTCCCACTCACAATACGTATCAGCCAATGGGATCAGCAGGGATATGTTGCTGCCAGCCAAAGGAAGTTTATACACAGGTCAAACAGCAGCCCACTCACAGCAATCTACACAGCTACAATCAGCAGGCAGTCCGTACGTAAGTTAACACATGTTTTATAGCAGTTTAAAGCATATATTCTAGCATTCACGTGGGCCCAATCAATTAAACAGCAGTCAAAGGTAATACGCTGATTTAGATAGCAGTTTACAGGCAGTTAGATGAGCAGTTGGATGAGCATTTAGATCAGCATATTACTCAGCAAGTTAATCAGCGGTTGCATGGGCAGTTCCAGCAAAGCAAAGGCAGCCACATGTTTATCCTACAGCAGTTATCTTCACATTGGGATTGTCATCAAATTACATGTGTCAATTCATTTTTTCATTGGGATCTTCACCTGATTGCCACTTGTCATTAGAAATTTGCCTTGGGATTGTCTCCCATTTTCCTATTTATATGAGCCTTGGGCTCTTATTGTATATCAGAGAACGAGCTATTGGGCTGGCAGAGACTCTGCCGGATTTTGTATTCAGCATTCATATTAATAAATAAAAGTCTTTGGGGTTAGCAGCTTCTCGTGTGGTGCATGCCTTGGTATATGAGGTATACTTGTGTTGTTTAATGTT
>APFE031125909.1:85007-98221 GCA_000404065.3 Pinus taeda | reverse complement strand
TCTCTGTACCCAGATTCCACACCCTACGGGGAATTGTAATAAGTGATGCTAGTATGATGTTCTTGAATTTGTAACAGGCCTAAGATGTGGGACTCGATCAGCAAACGAGTACACCTTGGAGTGTTTTTTTTTATCCGGTGGATTATCCCTTTCGTTTCCTTTCTTTTTCAGAGGGGGATAATCCTCTGGATTTTTTCACTCATGCACACACCCCAAAGCCGAGGTGACGGTTTGAAGATTGAGCCCCTGACACATCCTAGTGTCTAGGGTCGATGTATATTACCATACTAGATCACACGTAAAGTTTCGTGGAATTTGGCTAAGTCTAGGTAGGATTTTTTAATAGTTAAAAATTTCCCGCAAAACGAGATTTTTTAATTATTTTTTGTATAAAGGCATAAATAAGCGGCATTAGGAGATGCCTGGGGCGTATGACCAGTCAAAATTCATCCTCAGAGGCCCAACATTCTCCTAGAGCCTACTTTGGGGGTCAAAAAATGATTCATAGTCCCTCAAAAGGCAATTTTTCCAGTGACAATGGCAAAAATGAAGAAAAAATTCAAAAAAATGAATAATTTAAAAAATTTAAAAAATTTTCCAAAGTCAAAATAAGTCAAATTTTGACATGGAGATTAAGCAGATGATCAAGGATGATGTGGCAATCAATGTGGGGCCCACATCAAGTCAAAGTTTCAGAAAGTCAAAGTCAAAGTCAAAGTCAAAGGTCAAAGTCAAAGGTCAAAGTCAAAGTTTGAGTTCATGGAATTTTCAAAAAGTATAACTTTGATTTAAATTTGAATTATTATAAGGTTGATAAATTATAATGGGACCCCACTTTGGCCCAACATTTTTGCACATGGTCAAATTAAAAACAGTCCGTACGATTTCCGTACGGCCGTACGGCAGCCAGCCTTCAGCAAGACAAAAATCAACGAATGGTGACATGGATTTACAAACTAGCATATACATAGGCCAGGTTTAAATATTGACTGCCAAATGGAAAGCCACCTCAGCAAATAAAAAAAAATAAAAAAGGAAGGAGAAAACAGGCCGTACGCTGTCCGTACGATTTCCGTACGGCAGCCATCTTTCAACATGGTCAAAGAAACGTTGAATATACAATCAGCATGTTGACGTGGCTCAGCAGTTTAATGTATATGCTCAGCAGTTAATGTATATGGCTCAGCATTATCCAGCAAAGTCCGTACGCTGTCCATCAGCAAATCTGCCGTACGCTGGACAGTCAAACAGTCAACGCAGGTCAGCATGTTAAATCAGGCAGTTTAGCATATGTACAGCAGTTTATGAATCACGTTAACAGCAGTTTACTCTCAGCCGTACGTACATCTCAGCACAGCATTTAATATGGGCAGTTATACTCAAGTTTACTAAGGCAGCTACAACAAATACGTGAGTTATCTCCAGTTCATTGGCAGCCAAAGTAAACAACAGTTTACAAGCAGTTAGATCAGCATTGCCACATGCATAAGTTCCAGCAGTTATCAGCAGTTATCTTCACATTGGGATTGTCATCAAGCCACTTGTCATTTCATTTCTTCATTGGGATCTTCACCTTATTGCCATTTGTCGTTGGGAATTTGCCTTGGGATTGTCTCCCGTTTTCCTATTTATATGAGCCTTGGGCTCTTATTGTATATCATAGAACGAGCTATTGGGCTGGCGGAGACTCTGCCGGATTGTGTATTCAGTATTCTTATTAATAATAAAAGTCTTTGGGGTTAGCAGCTTCTCGTGTGGTGCATGTCTTGGTATATGAGGTATACTTGTATCGTTTAATGTTCATGTGATTTTCATTTTGCTTTCTAAGTTGTTTTTTCATTTTGCCTGAAGGCACTATTGTCTAGGGAGGAGAGATCTGCAGCTATCTCAGATCTCTTCTGGGCTTGGTATATCTTGCACGCTTGTTGTAGCTTGTCCATTCTCGGTTGAATGACAAGCTCAACTTGGTCTCTATATGCCAAGTTCCTTTCTGCACTAACAACTCGTTTGCAAGTGTTTTCTGTGTTCTCAAGCGACAGGTTTGCCAGCTCTGTTGGAGGGCGAGGACTTCTTCGACGGGAATAGTCACCTCCCAGGATACCAAGGATCCCACATGCTGTTCAAGCCATCAAGCTCTTCAGACACCAAAAAAAGGGATTTACGCAAGAGGGAAGTACCCTGATCTCTTAGCTTCGTTTCTATTTTGAAAGTCAAAGCAAATTTTCCCTTTTCATTTAAAAGCATTCGTTTCCATTTTGAGCATAAAAAGAAGTACAAACAAAAATATTTTCATTTCCGAAATAACAACGTTATAAGGCACTGGTCATTTGTGTGGTACATGTTCATTGTATGGTTAATGGCTATTGTTTATATTTCGTTTTGATTTTAGATCTCAGATTGACAATCTTATTTACTTAAATAATCCTCCTAGAACTTTTCATATTAGCTTTAGGCTTAACTTTCCATTTAGGGACCACCCCCCTTAGCTAGCCTAGGAGATAGCTAAAACGGAGAGAGTTGGGAATAGCGTGACAGCCCCTTCTCTGAGTTCCCTGCCACCAACCACACCTTGTGGGGTTGAAGGCTTTTCTCGCTAACTGTGTAGGTAGGTGCGGGCGGCAGGGTCAACACCCCACCTCAGCCAGCAAAAAAAGCACATGCCACAAATACGTACAGCTCCCATTCGTACGGCAGTTTGACGCTGGCCCACACGCAGCCAAAAAGTTTAACGCTGTTAGAAGCAATAGTTACGTTGGCAAGTTAAGGTGGGCAGTCAACGTAATTTATATGGGCAGCAATCAGCAAAGGCCAAGTCAAAAGGCAAGTACGTGAGATATTCCAGCAGGTCACGCTGGCCCACAAGGCAAATATACGTTGGCCACATCAAAGCTACAGCAGTCTACGTATACAAGTCAACACAACAGCAAGTTTAACTCAAATAATTCTCCGAGAACTTTTCGTCTTAGCTTTAGGCTTAACTTTCCATTTAGGGACCACCCCCCTTAGCTAGCCTAGGAGATAGCTAAAACGGAGAGAGTTGGGATCAGTGTGACAGCCCCTTCTCTGAGTTCCCTGCCACCAACTACACCTTGTGGGGTTGAAGGCTTTTTCTCGCTAACTGTGTAGGTAGGTGCGGGCGGCAGGGTCAACATGACCCTCAAGCCTCCTCTTATACTTTTCCTGTTGGTCCTTCAACGACGAAGATTAAATCTCTAATCAACGGCTAAGATTAGATTTGGCTTGATCCATGACTTTTGGAACCTTCTAACCCAGTTTTATACGAATACCCATTAATATTTTTTTTTTCCTAAGTTTAGACTTAGGAACTCCATTAAAAATATTAATTATTTTAATATCTCCCAAACCGGGTATAGTTTGTCCAAACCATTTCTGGGTCTTGGAGATCTCATTTGCTTAGCCTCTCCACTAATTTTCATGGCTAGAGCACATCCGATGCTACCCCAAGTCAACACATTGTTGATCTCATTGATCCTTAAGAACTTAGAAGTAGGATTGAATATCCTCGTCCTTACCCTTCTTAATATCCTTAAACTTGCTTTTGAGAAATAAAATTTTATTTGCATCACTAACCTTGAACATGCTTACCAATCTGTCGTAGATCTCCTTGGAGGTGTTCAAATCAAAGATGTAGGCCACCAGACACTTGTCAATGGAATCTCTGCTAATCTTCTTTGCTTTGACTTCACCCTTGGTGTAATTTTTCTTTGTAACAGCTGGTGCATTTGATGGAGGCTCAGGGATTTTTCCCTTCACATAATCCAACACTTCTTGTTCTTCCAATGTCAAATCAAGAGACATCTTCTATCCGTGATAGTTAGACTTTTCATGGAGTTTGTCTTCAGCTGGGAAGTGGGATGAAGAACCCATTGAACCTTTTGTCCTTTCCAACTGTCTTCGGTGATTGCTCTTTTACTCTTGCTTGGGCTTTTTCTTCACCTCAACTCTGATACCATGTTAATTTCTGGTATGTTCTATGCTTAAGAGCTATTTACTTCAACTTTTCTTATTAGCCCAATATGAATTTCCGGATTAGCAATCACATCAACATGATAGTAAAATGCAGATAGAACATAAACATAAATAGTAGAAGACAAGCCAAGACAAGAGGACACAAGATGTGGCACCAGCCAGGGACAAACCCCAATGTGGGGAAACCCTTGATCAAATCTTCTTTATTCTTCAATAGTTCAGCAGGGAGAGAGATAGTACAAATATACAAATATGAGAATTTATGACAGCAATAGTAAAGCCTAGATCATAAATGTCAATGCTGGTCAAGTCCAGTCAACTTCAATCTTCAACAGTAAGCTCAATGCATCCTTCTAGCTGCTTGGAAGATCCTCCACATGGCAGCAACAGGTTGCTGCAATCACGATTCAATCTGGTCAACACATTGACCCAGCACTCCATAAAATGCTGTTGTCCTCCACTGTTTGCTTGCTGCTCCTGCAAATCTGGTTAGGGCACAATATGCAGCCCTTAACCTTCTATGCTGTCTGCAAACTAAATTTCTATGCTGTCCTAAGGATTCCTACAAGTCGCTCATTAAACTGACTGAACACATACAAGATGCACTCCAAAATGTGAGCACTAGTTCACTGTTATAGGATAACTTGGCTGCTGCAATTCTGGACTGGTTAGGGCACCCAAACACAGTCCCCAACAACCCTCAAACTAACCCATAATTTCTTCCTCTTGCTGCGGCTGTCCTCCAATAGGATGCTGCCCTCCACGCTGCTCCTTTAGGGCAGTTTCAAGCCCAACGCATGGATTTGTCACCCTAAAACAATTGCTGCACCCTCCAGCAAGCCCTCCTTACCTTGGCCTCCAAGAACAGGGTCTTGCCCCTTCAATCAGCAACTCTGTCTCTTAAACGTACCCCTGAAACAATCCTCAAATGTCCTTGCTGTCTCTCCTGGCTAGGGCTTCCTTTTTTCTGCAGTTAAGGGCCTCTTCTTCTGTGGATTAGGGCCTCCCTCTTGCTGCGGATATGGCCATTCTTTTGACTGCAGCTAGGGCACCTTTATGACTGTGGCTTGATCTCCTTTAGGAGAGCGGCTAGGGCTTCTCTTTTAGCTGCATATTAGATTTCCTTTGCTGCGGATTAGGCTTCCTCCTTGACTGTGGTTATGTCTCCCTCTTGACCTTTCTTTCCACCAAACCCAAATGAGTGGAGAGAGATCATGAGAGATGTGTGAGCTTCAAATGACTTGAGGTCTCCTCTATTTATAATGCAACGCTCAGGTTGAGCTGGAGGTTATTTGCTTGCTGGCCAACCTTGACAAATTGTCAATAACACAAATAAATTCATATCTCCATAAATACATGTCGGAATCGGATGATCTTTAGACCAATCCTACACCTCTCGGAGAGAGGAATCCAAGAAAAATATCAGCTGTCATAAATAAGATGACCCACATGGGTTTGGCCCTAGTTGCCAATTTTAACAAAACTTGTCCCAAGGAAAACTTTGTAGAGAAACCCTATGTATGCTTCTCCACTTTCGTAAATGGCATCTTTAGTAAACTTGTTGGTGTAGATTAGTGAGCTAACCCAAGTGGATTCAAACTAAACACCTTGTGGCATGGAACTAGCCAAATATCTAGCAACATTGTTAACAATTGGTTGAGCTCAACCCTTGGGCTTATATATATAAAATCCAAAATTAATTGTTTTTTAAAAAAGTTGTTGAAAATAATTCAAATTACTCCGAGTCCACACACAAAGATATCATATTCATATTGTTGACTTTTATTTGGTCTTCTTAACTGATAATTTCTTTTGATGTTTTAAATGATCCTTTCTGCACATTCTTAAACATTATCACATCATTAAGCAAATTATACAAAAGACCTCCACACTACAATGATAGTAGAACCATGAAGAAGAAGCCAGACAAGAGACACAAGATATTACCTTGGGAAAACACACAATGGAGAAAAACCCAACCAGCCTTTTCCTTAAGAGAATCAATGCAACAAGAGATACATCAAAGTCAACCAACCATCAATATGACCAACCACAAAAGGCCAAGTCAGCCCTCCACAATTCTGTCCATAGAAGTTCTGCAACAAGGTCACGACACGTCGTCTAAATCGGCCTCATAATTCTCTTTTTCCCACGGAGATGTATCACAAAGACGAGGACTCGAGGGTTGGAACATGCCCAACAAATCTACCTCAAACCTCACACTATACCATAGTGATATGCCACAGAACAAGGTCTTAAGAAGGCAGAGTTTCGACCCCTGCATTAGTCTTAGAAGTTCAGATGTTACAATAGAACTCATACCTCAGAATTTCGCATTCTACCTCAGAACCTGCCTCAAAATTGCACTGTGTTACCCCAGAAAACTTTGCACTGTGGTCCTCGAGAACCTTTGCACTGTGGTGCCTCAAAAAATTTCTCACTGTGGTGCCTTAGAAAATATCGCACTTGTGTCTCAGAAAAACTCGTCCTTTCTTCCTTAGATTAGATCATCCAAAGTCTCCTTCTTGCCTCAGATTAACGAGTAATCAAAGCCTCAGAGCAGCGAGTTATCTTGCCTTATATCAGATCCAAAATTGTGTCTTTAGGAGAGCAAGTAGGCTCTATTTATAGTTGTTTGTCCATGCGAAAGGACATGTCTTTTGGGGTGACTGACTTTATCCTTGGAGGGTCAACTTGGTCTTTGTGGAGGCAAAATACAAATTTAAATTCTCATTTTTCTGCTCTTAAAGAGCATACAAATGAATAATTTATTTTTCTTGCAAGCATGAAAAACATGCTTCATATCATTTTTTTTTTTGCTAATATAATTCATATTTCAATTTTACAAATACAAAAGAATATTATGAAGACCAACCATAGTTACAAAATTCAACACTCTCTCTTAGCTAGGGAGGTATTCATAATGACTATGCAGATGTTCTTTGTATACGTGTTCTCTTTAAGGAAATGTATAATTCATTCATCATCTAGGTCAACATTGTTGACCTACATCAGCGTCAACTTATCATCAACATCATCCTCTACCATCATCATCCTGCTAGTGGCCATATCTGGGGTGGTACCAAACCCATGGCATATCATCAACATATCAGGACTCACTCTCCTAGAGTGATCGGTCCTCAAATCTCAAGGCCTCTCACTAGGCTAAAAATGTTGAGATACTACAACTAGCAAGCACTCACTCACCCTACCTGGTGAGCACTCTGGGCCAAGACGTCAGTCAGCCCCACCTTGTTTGGTGATTGGGTCTAGATGCTGAAAGGACCTCATTCCACCCTACTTAATGTGTGATCAGGATCCATGACCTCACTACAACTTTCCTGGTGTGTGATTAGGGTCCATGTCCTCACTCCACCCTTCGTGGTGTGTGATCAGGGTCCAGAAGCTGAGGGACCTCACTCCACCCTTCTTGGAATGTGATCAGGGTCCAAGACCTCACTCCACCCTTCCTGGTGTGTGATCAGGGTCCAGATGTTGAAGGACCTCATTCTCCCCATCTTGGTGTGTGATCAGTGTTTAGATGTTGAAGGATCTCACTCCACCCTTGGTTTGTGATCAAGGTCCCCTCTGAGAGGCACTCACTCAACCCTGCTTGTTGAGCACTTTGGGCCTCTCAAATCCATTCTCCCTACCAGGAGAATGTCCATCCGTGTTGCAGACATATCAGTGTTAGAAAATCATAAAGACATAAATATTTCTTATCTTGATAATTACTTATGATTTCCTAGTATTCTTATTAACTTATTTTATGTCTTCTTTTATCATCTTATCATCAAGCAACTACCAACACATAAATGCATGAAGATCAAAACAAGGAGACAAGATGCAAGCTCTCAGCCAAGGCAAAACCCCTCTTCTAGGGGGAAGCCCAAAAATTCTCCTCTTCTTTTAGAACCAAATCAAATGAGACAACTAAGATTCTTGACCAAGACAAAGACCTCCTCCAATCCGCCAAGTCAGCGTCCCAAGATATTCCTTCCAATCAACTTGTAATCAACAATAGTTAACCTTATTTAATATTGCATCAACGATAAATTTTGACCCTGCTGCATCAGAATTTCGACATTACTGCAAACCATCAATTTCGGCCCTGCAGCTCGCACTGCAACTTCAGATTTCTTTGCACGCGTGACAGAAAATAGGCAGTTTCTCTTCTCTTGGAACCCTTCTTTCTTGCAATGTTAAGATCTTCATCCCCAACTTCTTCGCACCTCTTTCTCACTTTTGATTGTAGATCGAACTTCTTGAATGGATAGATGATCAAATAGGTCGAATTGCAATTCTATATATAGTCTCTTTAAGGTGGTTGAATCTCTTCAATGAGGCCGACTTGTCTTCTTTTGAGGTCGACTTGGTGGAGTGACAAGTGACACCTTTTACATAAAAAAAATAATTTTCTTCTTTGATACAGTGAGCCCAAGAAAGGTCTAATACATAATGACAAGGACAATGACTCATGATACAAACCTTAAAAACACTCGATGTGTGCTTTGACCTAGAAACAAAATAAATAAAGCATGAAACCCATGCTTATAAATAATTTTTCTTTTTCTTTCTTTTGACGAATACATAAGAATTACATTAGACAACAATTATGAAGGTTGATACTAGTTACATTTCTCAACACTCTCTCTTAACAAGGGAGGTATTCATAATTGTTCGACTGGTACAAGGTTGACCTCAATTTGAAAAGTTCCAAGAAGAGTACAACAACATAAGCAATGCTAGGGATACTAAAACTGCCAAGGTATCTTCCCAACAGGGACTAAGGTGTCACAAGGCAACTTGCCACTATAGGTACCATTAGGCTACAACTGTAGTACCAATCCCACTAGATATAGATACCATCTAGGCATCCATGCCAAGACACCAACCCTTACAGGGATCTAGGTATGATAAAGGTCAAACACTAAAACAAAGCTCCATAAGACCAAGATACCCTCCCACACCGGGATCTAGACATCATCAAGGCCAAACTATAATTGAGATCTCAACACTAACTAGGCCAAGATGTCCTTCGAAGTACCATCATACGAGCAACTTATGGTACTTATCTACCCTTCAACCAAATTAGAGATATCCACCAATGCAAGCATGCCTATCAAATTTTCAAACTTCTCAGAGAGAGATTAACACATCAGTTAGTTGTTCATTTATCAGAACATAATGTAGCCTCTTGACCCTAATCACTTCCAATATATTGGTTTTTGTTAATTTTAGGTATGTTCTATGCTAGAGCAATTTATTTCAATTTTCATAGTTAGCTCAATATCTTTTCCAGGTTAGCAATCACATCAACATTAAAGTAAACTACAGATAGAACATAAATATAAATTGCAGAAGACAAGCTAAGACAAGAGGACACAAGATGTAGCACTAGCCAAGGACAAATGCTAATGTGGGGAAACCCTTGATCAATTCTTCTTATATGTTCTTCAATAGTTCAGCAGAGAGAGAGAGAGAGAGATAGTACATTTATAGTACATTTACAACAGAAGTCAACACTTTGACTTATCTAGATAAGAGCATAGATCATCTCTAAGAAGATGATGCATGAGATCAGTTGAAGACATACTGCTTCAACTAATTCTCCAAGGTGACTCCTTCACCTATTGTTGTGCTGCATTTCGTCATCATGTTGCACATCACCACATTGCACCATGCTGCACCCATGATCACTATGCATGCTGCATCTCATCACGCTTCATTAATAATGACTGTACCCATCACTGTACTGCATTATGTGCCATTGCTACACCATGTTGCCATCCTGACCTATGTGTTGGATGCACCTTGCTTACTTGTCCCTTGCTTGCTTGTTGTCATTAGCATGCTTGTTGTTGCATGCTAGTTGTTCCCTGCATGCTAGCTGTAACATTGCATGCTTGGTGTATTTGTTGCTAAGTACCATACAACTGTCCCAATGTTAGCTGTCACTTGCATGCTGCTCCCCTTCAGAGATAGATGCTCTGGCTGTTTCGGCAGTTCCCGACAGTTTTGGTAGTTATGACTGTTCACTGCAGTTCCAGCTGTTCCTGGCAATTTCGGTTGTTCCCAGTAGTTCCGGCAGTTCCGACTGTTCACGGCAGTTTCAGCTGTTCTTGGCAGTTTCGGTTGTTCCCAATAGTTTCAGCAGTTCCGGCTTTTCCGACAATTCCACCTTTTCTGGCAGTTTCAGCTTTTCCAGCTTTTCTGGCAGTTCCGACTTTTCTAGCTTTTCTGGCAGTTCCGACTTTTTCGGCATTTTCGGCGTTTCCGGCTTTTTTGGCATTTCCGGCTTTTCTTGCAGTTTCGGTAGTTCCGACTTTTCCGGCTTTTCCGACAATCCCATCTTCTCCGGCAGTTCCGGCAATTCAGCTTTTCTGGCAATTCCGACTTTTTCGGCAGTTCTGACTTTTCTGGCTTTTTGACAGTTTCGGCTTTTCCGGCAGTTCCAGCTTTTCTGGCTTTTCCCGCAGTCCCAACTTTTCTAGCTTTTCCGGCTTTTTGAGCAACGTAGAGCTTATTCTCCCATGACTGCATTTAGATCTAGGAAATGTTATCTAGGGCAACGTATACCCTAGGGCACTCCCACTAGCTTTCATCTTCATCAAACCCAAAACAGGATGAAGTGAGATCACAAGAGTGAGTGTGTGTGTGACAAATGACTTCAAGTCCTCTTCTATTTATACTAAAACGTAGAGGTTGAATAGACATGACTGTTGGGCTTTTGAGCCTACATAAGTTGCCAACCGACTTGACAATTTGTCCATAATCAAAATAAATTCATATCTTCATAAATACTTATCAGAATCGGATGATCTTTAGATCAATCCTACACCTCTCGATGAGAGTGATCCAAGAAAAATATCAACTGCCATAAATAAGATGACCCACATGGAGTTTGTCCCTAGTTGCCAATTTTAACACTCCCTCTCAACTAGGGAGAACTCCATCTGCTAATCCATATGTCTGACTGTACTATCTTTGCCATCAATGCTGCTCTACTCTGCTTTGATCTGCTGAGCTCTGCTCTGATCTGCTGAGCTCTGCTTTGCTCTACTGAACCATGAAGAAGAAGAATTGATTGAGAATGTCTCATACCATTCTCTACTGACCTAAAGTCAGTTTCATCTGAAGAGAGTGTCACATCACTCTTACTGACCCGAAGTCACTTTTATTGATCCCAGATCAATATCACAAGAGAGTGTCTCAAACCACTCATACTAAGCCCAGATCAGTTTCATTGATCCCAGATCAATGGAGGTCATCCTAGCATAGGGATTACGATAGATACAACAATGCGTCCATCGATAGAACTACTATGGTCCCTATCCTCATTTCCCTGCTCATTGATCAGATGAGAGGTACTTCCCATGAGTCCCAGACTGCATGGGTAGAATGCCTCAACAGGAGAACGAATCATCATGTTCCACAGTCACCATGGAAAACGAATCATCCTAGCCCACAGGAGAATGAATCGTCCTGTTCCACAGTTGCCACGGAGAATGAATCATCCTGGCCCACAAGAGAACGAATCATCCTGTTCCATAGTCGCCACGGAGAGCGAATCATCCTGGCCCACATGAGAACGAATCATCCTATTCCATAGCGCACCACCAGGGGAGGGTGAGTCGCCCTGTGGTCGTATATTGCTCCAGTAAGTACCCCAAGCCCCCCAGAGCTCCCAGAGCTCAATGCATGCAACATGCAGGACCCTTATAAGAAGGTCTCCCAACGACTCCAAGTCGTTCGTGAAAGTTACAGATTTGACCTTTCCCCGGGGCTTTGACAAAAAATGTCTGCAACCTATACATTAGTCTCAATGTGATGGAGCCTCCTCGCTCATCGACTTACCATATCCCAGATAAGGCAGTATCTGATGTCTATCTGCTGGAGCAATCATCAAATATGGGATTCCTCAATAATCGAATCCCACCTCTAGTTGTCACAGAGAATCACAGTGGTATTCATCATGTGTACAAATAGCTCACTTAAGAGCTTTTGCAACCATCCAGCTTCACACAAGATCATACTCATAGCTGTGTATTCAGTCTCGACATTGCTTATAGCAACCGATTTCTGTTTCGTGCTCATCCATATCAAAGCAGAATCCAAAGATAACCAACACTGAGAAGTGCTCTAGTGATCCTCCACACAGCCTGCCCACTCAACATTCAAATAATCATGAAGTTTCATATTTTTGGCAGTGTATCTCAATTCATGAGAGATTGTGCCCCGAAAATATCTCAGAAGATTCTTGGCACCAACCCAGTGAGGCTCAACCAAATAAGAGCTCACCATGCTAACTGCAAAACATATGTCCGGACGGAAGTTCACCAAGAACATCAACACGAATGAGTTTATGAAACTCAGAGGCATTTCCCAAATCTGGTCTGACATCACTACCATATAACTTCTGAAAGTTAATATCCTCGAGGTAGTCACAGGCTTGCATTTTATCATTCCACATTCGGAATCCAACTCCCTCTTACTTCTGCAAATGAGAGGGTTTGCACCTCTCAAAAATAGGTTGTCCTCATAAGGTGTCGGTATGAGAAGTTTATCATCCACAACCTTCCGGTAATGGTTTGGAATTTGGATCGGTTTCACTCCTAGTGAATCTCAACTTCATTTGACAGCTATAAATCCTCTCATACTATGCCCGTGGAGTTTTGCTTCAAGCCATAAAGGGCTTTCTTCCACGTGTATACATGAGATTCCTGATCATGAATCTCAAACTCCTCGGGTTGTTCCAAACCTGTGGACCTGCTACATGAGGGGAATGGTCCCCTTGTAAGATTCTCCTTTGGTACATCTCAGACATGTACTTTCATGCTCTTTTTGAATTTAGGCATCCCTGTCACCATCTGACTCACAGACCTTCGGTGCTATGTGTCAATGCACATGGTCCCCAGTGGACTTCCTGCAAATTGATACAACCCTGAACTCAAAAACATCTTTGAAAATTCTATTTTCAAACACGTACCTTTCCATCGATGAGTGCCACCCTGAAACCTTTGACTTCCATTGCTGAAATGGACCACACGTTCTTCTTGCGATCAGGTACATAAAAGAGATTATGTAAATGAATTGAGTTACCCTCATTCAATTGAGGGATAACATGCCATACACCCTTTTTGGGATAGGTGGCATCGGCTCCAAGTATAATCCCACGATTGTTTCCATCTCTACCAAATTAGAGAGTGCACCCATCTATCCGA